>JAJOZX010015412.1:10000-15000 GCA_023014485.1 Bathynomus jamesi | reverse complement strand
TTAGCCTCCGAGTCTCGAGTGTAGTCAATTTTAACTCCTTATGCCTATCCTCGTACGACTTTGACCTAAGCGACGGAATCATCTTAATTGCTCGTCTTTGAACTCTTTCGATTTTGTTTATATCTTTGCGCCTATGCGGATTCCAAAATTGGACCGCGAACTCCAAATGGGGTCTAACTAATGATTTATAAAGAGGAACTATAACATCGCGCGATTTGTACTCAAAATTCCGAGCTATTATACCTAACACTTTCTTCGCCTTATTGACTGCTGTTGTACTTTGTTTCGCGACTTTAAATCACCAGTGACTATAACTCCTGAATCTTTTTCCTGCTCTACGCTTGTTAACTTTTTCTCTGACATACTATACGCAAAATTACCGTTACGCGAACCTGTATGCAAAATTTTGCACTTATCGAAGTTAAATCTCATTTGCCATGTGACTGACCAATCAACGATTTTATTCAGATCTTCCTGGATTTTACCTCTATCTTCGTCATTAATCGCCTACCACCCAGCTTCGTGTCATCCGCAAACTTTGAAACTGTACTGACCAGGCCGACATCTAAATCGTAAATATATATAAGAAAAAGCAAGGGGCCCAATACAGAACCCTGAGGAACGCCACTCGCTACATTAGCCCAACACGACTCCGCTCCATCAACAACCAACCTCTGTTTCCTACCACGCAACCACTCTTCTAGCCAATTTATTACTACACCCCTGATTCCATGAGCCTTAGTTTTTTCAATGAGTCTTTGTGCGGCACGGTGTCAAACGCTTTTTGAAAATCTAAATACACTATATCAACCGCCCGATGTCAATCGTAAACGTCAACCACGCTTTGGAAAAATTCTAAAAGATTAGTTAAGCAAGATTTGTTTCGCCT
Organism: Bathynomus jamesi; assembly: GCA_023014485.1. NCBI lineage: Eukaryota > Metazoa > Arthropoda > Malacostraca > Isopoda > Cirolanidae > Bathynomus > Bathynomus jamesi. Next base: position 14,111 of record JAJOZX010015412.1, on the reverse strand, counting down.
AAAACCGTGCTGCGTATTTGTAACTAGTTTATGCAATTCTAAGTGTTCGACTATACGATCCCTAATTATTGATTCCAGTAGCTTACCTACAACAGACGTTAAACTGATTCGCCTATAATTTCCCGCCGCACCTTTATCGCCTTTCTTAAAGATGGTGTTACGTTTGCTGACTTGAAATTATCTGGTACGCACCCCTCAGAAATAGACGCATTAAAAATCTGTTAGCCTCACAACAATGCTATCTTTTAATTCTTTTAGTTGTATGGGATATATGGAATCTGGCCCGGTGATTTACGCCTTTTCATTTTATCATTATAGCGCATTACCTTCCCTTCACTAACCACAATATTATCCAAAATATTACCATTATCAAAAGGTATTATGTCTATGACCGTAGGGATATTCGTTATATCTTCTATAGTAAAAACTGACGTAAAAAATTCGTTTAGCAAGGTAGCCATTTCCTTGTTTTCAGAAACTAGATCTCCGTTTACATTTTTCAACAGCCCCAAGACACTTTTTACTGGATTTCTATTTTTGACGTATTTAAAGAATCGCTTGTGGTTTTCTTTACCGTCACAAGCTATGGAGACTTCAAATTCGCGCTTGGACTTTTTTATTACACTTTTCGCTTCACGCCTTAGAGATATGTAGTTGTTTCGTAACACAAATTGTCTTTATCGCACTCGTGTAGCCTATAAGCCCTATCTCTACTCTTTATAATGTCTCCTTCTCTAGAAGTAAACCACAAGGGCTTGTTGTTTACTTTTGCACGCTTAATTTTGTACGATACACTTTCCTCATTTATAGCCCTAAATACTGTTTCGAACGATTCCTACATTAGTTTTGCGTTGGAGTTCCCCATTACGTTTTCCCAATTGATGTGTGACAATTTATTTCGAAATTTACTAAAGTCTGCGAGCTGGAAGTTAGGAATTTTAGTCGAGTTTGCTGGTTTCGAGTGACTTACTGAGAGGACAAACTCTACCATATTGTGATCGCTATTGCTTAACGGTTCTATTACTTGAAGATCAGTATTAGCCTATCATCCGTAGTTATTACTAAATCTAAAATACTGTCCAACCTCGTAGGTTCCCCAACCTTTTGAATAAGAAAGCTATCCTCGAGAAAATTAACTAAACGATTACCTTCCGCGTCTCCCTGCATTGTATCGTAATTCACGTTGGCGCAATTAAAGTCACCCATAACTAAAGCCTGCTCACTACCGATTATTCTCTTTAGTTCACGATATGACGTTTCGTCCTTATCAGCTGTTTGATTAGGGGGCCTATATATAACCGCAACAACAAGTTTGCTATGCAATTAAAGAAAAAAATTCGTTTATTTTATTTCGTAGGATACAAGCATTTAGGGATAAAACCTTCAAATTGTTTGTAGCTGCGACACCTTCGCTAGCGCAGGGGAAATTTGTGGAATTTACGCTGAGACGGTTCGAGTTACGGCAGCCTGAAAACAAGAGACAGTATTACGAAATAGTCTTCCTAAACGCGCATCTCCAACGTCATTAAGATGAAGTCCATCTTCGAGGAACAAGTCCCTCCTGCCGTAGAAACTTTTCTAAAAATTCGCAAAATGCACTCCTTTCTGTTGGCAAGGAGACTTTACGTTATTGTTAATATAGGTTGCCTTGCTGTAGAAATCGTTACGTTGGATAATTCGAGGAAGTATACCTGTTAAAACAATCTTAGTTTTTTCCTTTAATCGCTATAGTAAATCCCTGTACCTAGCCAGCAGTTCTTCCGATCTAGAATTTAAACGTTATTAGTACCGACATGAATAACATACGTTGTGTCCTCGGCGGTACCGTCTGTAAAATGGTCAACACTATTAGTTATATCCTCCACCCTGCACCAGGGTAGCAGTAACGGCGCCTACGACGAGGGTTTCTCCCACAGAATTCCTCGAGCTGCCCTGGAACAATGGAATCGCCAACGAGTCGTATTTCCGGTTCGTCAGCATCTTCGAAACCTAAAACAGAAAACTTATTGCTAGTTAATACTGGTAGACAAGTCTTAGGTTTTCTCAATGGGGCTCCATTACGCACTCGAACGAAGGGTTGGGAACTTGGGGAAGAGAGAGGGCTATTAGTAATATTTGTATTATTAGTAGAAACTGAAGCAGGAGGGGTCGTAACTGGAGTCTCACGGGATTCTAATTTTGCCGTCAGGAACATCACGCTTTCTTCAAGCCTCATCCTGGCCTCCCTCTGACGTTCTAACTCATTCCTCAGGAGTTCCATGCTTGAGCACCACCTGCAAACTAACTGTTCATTATTATTAGCCATTGTAAACGGGTAAGCGGCAAATTTCCCTTCACAGCGACTGCAAGTACTTGACGGGGGTGCGATGTTTTTCATTAGTTCAAAACAAAAAAACAAAACACGAGTGTTTGGAAATTAATAAATTACAACGTAGGTCTACCGCGTGCTTATTGTGCCGTCACCTGCGAAAACCCGCAAAAATGTTCTTGAAACGCAGAAACAGGTTCTTGTAACACAATTTTATGCTAAATGAATATATAATTAAACAACCGGCAAAAGATCTGTTAAATAAAAAGTATTGAATGAAACTTATCTGTCCGCTATATGACCGACTTAATTCCTTTTTTCCCACGCTGGGTGACCTTTCGAGAGGTCAGTTAGAGTGTGAAGGGAAAATGAACCTTAAGAACCTCGTTTCTGATAGATTTGACAAATAAAAAAGGCAACCAAGGGAATTTCAAGCTTGTGAAACCTCGTGTAGTAATAGATTCGGGAAACAAAGAAGGCACTAGCCTTGGTTTAGTCAAGTAATATAGTAATGAATAAAGTCAATAAATGAAATATATTCGTTAATGAATGATTAGTAACACGAAGTAATTTAGTTAAGAATGCACCAACACTATTTTTTCTTTTTAAAGACACGAACGAAAACCACTTATTCACTTGGTAACACTGCACACTCGATAAAACACGTCTGTTCACAAGGAAATACAATAAAATCCACACTAATAGACGGAGTTTATTTCCACAACAGTTTCGATGCCCACTGGCATCCTCTTCGGGTGGGTATATATACCTATTTATATATATATATACATATTTAAATATATACAAATTAGGGTGGATCGATTTTACATTTTTTTCGATTTCCATATTCTAATAGAGACAAATACTTGCGCATGCATGAGAAAATAGCCTCTGCAAAATCTTAGCTTAATAGGTAATGATCTTCTGCCCCCGGCAGAGCGATGAAAATCATTCTTTTTAGTAGTCAAAAACGTATTTTTCTTATAATTTTTAAAATATTTCAATATGCGTTTGTGTTATTTCATGCCTAAGCAACGATATAAATGCTATGGGAAATATATAAATGCATTATTTAAGACAAGAGCCGATCTGAAAATATGTATATAAATTACCTATTTTTTCAACATTTAACGTTGTTGCCGGGGGCAAAAGATATTAACGTAGGACAACGCGCTTGGAAAAACGATCATATGAGGTCTTTTTCATCGACTTTATAGTTATTAGGAATACTTTTGAAGCATATTGAAATATTTATAAGAATACGTTTTTGACTACTAAAATACGATTTTCATCGCTCTGCCGGGGGCAGAAGATGATTACCTATTAAGCTAAGATTTTGCAGAGGCTATTTTCTCATGCATGCGCAAGTTTTTTCTCTATTAGAAATGGAAATCGAAAAAAAATGTAAAATCGATCCACCCTAATATACATACATATTAGTGATGGATCGAGTGGTCGGTTTTTCACAACCGCGGTTGCGGTTGTGTTTGCTTGTGTTTGCGGTTGTCGAATTTTTTCCAACCGCGGTTGCGGTTGCGGTTATCATATACTAGGAAAAATGCATAATTATTAACTGGATTTAGCCACTATAGTGCGATTTAGCCACACTTGGTACATAATATACTAAATAGTATTTATTTAGTAAATACCTTATGTTGAACACAAGTTTTGCAATACACCGCTACCGCTATTTGTGTGTTGCAAAACTTGTGTTCAACATAAGGTATTTACTAAATAAATACTATTTAAATGAAGTATATTCTAAACTTATATAGCTATTATGAAAGAATAGGTCAAATTAAT
>JAJOZX010015412.1:0-7500 GCA_023014485.1 Bathynomus jamesi | reverse complement strand
AGTTCGACTGGAGAGAAAACTGGAAGACGTCCTTTGCACGATAACGCAAGACCACACAACAGGTTGCAAACAAAAGAGGCCATCACAATAATGCTCTTGACTGTGTTACCCCACCTTGCTACTAAATTATGTTATCCTATTTCATTTTTAGATAACTGCCTTAGGAAAGCCAAGAATAGGTATTATAACTGTAACTGTAAAGGAATTTGAGCGTAAAAATATCCTTAGCCTACCTTACCATGTAAATTTTCAATATCTTTCGACTTTACTTAAAGCAATTGGTATCAATGTAGTGTTTAAGTATAATATTACTGTTAAATCACGCCCAATAAAGAATAGCCCGATAATGTGGTTAGTTGTGTGTATTCGATCGGTTGTACACAATGTGACTCAGTATATATAGGCCAAACGGGTAAAACGTTAGATATTAGGGTAAAACAGGATAAATATGCGTGTAGAACAGCAAATAATTCTAATGCATTGTTTAACCATATGTATAGATGTAATCATAGTATCAAGTGGGATAGTTCTAAAGCGCTCGTTAAAAACAGAGATATAATTGAAAGGAATATTCTAGAATGTGCATTTATCCATTTTAAAAATAATTTCAATAGCAGTGCGGGAATGTTTAAAATTGACAATATCCTGTTAAAATATCTTTTGCCTGTAATCAACTCTTGTTAATCATGTGCTAATCTTTTTGTTTTTCTATCCCATTGTATATATTTTTATCATCTCGCCTTCTCCCTTCATTCCCTGACGAGGTGCAGTTTTAGCAAAATGGGGTTATTTGACAAATACTCTAGATAGTGCAAAGGATAGAAATTATTTACAGTACGTTAAAAGGGAGGAAGAATGTGTAAATGAAGTACTAGGGGCACTCAATATATTTTGTTGCACCTTTTTTTCTTAGCTAAATAATAGGCCATGGGGCTGAAATGTCTTTTGGGCCGTAAGTTTGAACTTTCTGCGCTTCACATATCCGGATTTTTCCAGTTTGAACCTCCCCTCCTTGTATAAAACCGCTTTTGAACGCCCTGGTATAAAACCGATGGTTAACGCAGTTTTGGAAATGGCGTCTGACAGTGATGTGCGTCGTAAACAGAGAGCTGTTATCAAGTTTTTAACCGCAGAGAAGGAAACATTTGGAAATAGTCATAAACGTCTACAAAACGTTTACGGAGATGCTGTTGTTGATCGAACTACAGTTGGACGCTGGTCTAAACGTGCGAGAGCATCAGAGAGAGGGAGAGCCAGCCTCGATGATGAGCCACGCAGCAGTCGCCCGGCATCGGCTGTGACATCTCACACTGTGCAACGTGCTAACAGCATCATTCGATCAAATCGGCGCGTCACATACAAGGAGCTACCACTGGAGCTAGGAATTAGTGAAGGAGGTGTGAATACGATAATTCAGCAACTAGGATACCCAAAAGTGTGTTCACGGTTTGTTCCCCGTGAACTAACTGAAAGATCACAAAGCGCAAAGAAAAGAATTTGCTTCTGATTCGTTTGTTCGATACGAGACAGAAGAGGAAGACTTCCTTTCACGAATTGTGACTGGGGATGAGACTTGGATACACCACTTTGAACCTGAAACTAAACGCCAATCCATGGAGTGGTATCACGCAGACTCCCCACCCAAGAAAAAGGAAAGGTTATGGCCACCATCTTCTGGGACATGAAAGGGGTGATTCTGGTGGACATTATGAAGAAAGGACAAACAATCAACAGTATACTGCTCCCCTACAGAGTAGGGACCACTGCATATTGCTACCCTACAGAGACTCCAGAGACGTATAAAGCGAGTTCGACTGGAGAGAAAACTGGAAGACGTCCTTTTGCACGATAACGCAAGACCACACAACAGGTTGCAAACAAAAGAGGCCATCACAATAATGCTCTTGACTGTGTTACCCCACCTTCCATACAGACCTGATCTGACACCTTCAGACTTCCATTTGTTTGGGCCAATGAAGGATGCTATTCGTGGAAGAAAGTTTCAGAGTGACGATGAGGTTGTTGAGGAGGTTAAGAGGTGGCTCCAGCGGAACCCAGCGAACTTTTACCAGCAAGGAATAAAGGCCTTTGTTTCGAGGTGGAGGAAAGGCGTAGAAAAGGATGGAGACTATGTGGAAAAAAAAAAACTTGTAAAAGAGGTATGTAACTACTTGTGTGCAAAATTTCTGGAAGTTACAAGGAAACTTGGAAGAAAAAAAAAAGAGGTGGGGGGAAAAATATAGTGAGTTGCCCTCGTAAATTACTGTACGTTCTCCTACAAAATACTCTGTTGTTTACAGTGGATAAGATATGAAACAACAAAAAACTTATATTAACGTATATAACGTATATTTAAATATAATATACAACCTAAGTCTTTTTCTAGGTATATGAAGTCTATATATGTATAATATAAGGTTGTAACATATTCTACTCGATTTTTTAGTTCATTCAAAACAAAACTTAAATGACTTATACGGACAAATTTGCTCGAATTTTTAGTTTATTCACAACAAAAATTAAATGACTTATAATGACAAATTAATCATCAATATAATTCCCTTCTTTTTCTATAACCTCCTCCCACCCGTAGAAAAGTTTTTTTATGCCACGTTCAAAGAAATCCCTTGGTTTCGAGTTAAAAAAAGCGATCACTTCGTTTTCGATAGCTTCCCTAGATTGCAACTTTTGTCCATCTAGGTGGTGTTGCAAACTTCTGAATAAATGGTAGTCTGAAGGAGCGATGTCCGGAGAATAAGGTGGATGAGGCATTTCTCCCAACCAAATGCTTCCAATTGGGCAGTGGTGATTCGAGCAGTGTGAGGGCGCGTGTTATCCTGATGGAAAAGAACACCTCTGCGATTAATTAATGCAGGACGTTTTTCTTGTAATGCCATTTTCAATCGTTGGAGTTGTTGGCAATAGACTTCAGCTGTGATTGTTCGGTTATTTGGCAGAAGCTCAAAATGAATAATTCCTTGCATATCCCACCAAACACAGCAAAATTTCTTTGGATGGGGTTCATTCCTTGGCTGAGGTTAAGGCTTTGTTTCACGGCTAAGCCACTGATGTCGACGCTTAATATTGTTTAGAGGACCCATTTTTCATCCCCAGTGACGATCGATTCAAAAACGGTGCCTGCAGTTGCCGAGAATGCAGTGATGTGCAAATATCGATTCGATGTTGAAGATTCGCTTGTGACAAATCATGCGGAACCCATTTTCCAACCTTCACTACTTTTCCTAACAGCTTCATATGACGATGACTGGTCATATGGCCAACGCCGAGTTGCAGGCCAAGTTCTCTTACAGTTACCGTTGGATTTTCATCCACTGTCGCTTTCAGCAACTCTTCATCTAACTCATTTGGTCGTCCTGTTCGTTGATAACACAGCTCAACAAAAAAAAATTTTTGTTTCGTTGCCAAGGAAATTCGTACGAATTTAGGGTATTTTGGGGTTGCTGAATTCCAAAATGAAAGTAGTTTTTCCGATTTGGCTCTAGTTCTTGAGATAATGAATACCCTCAATTAATAGGAAACGTAACCATAACGCGTGCGTCTGTCAAAGCAAGCATCTGAACTTTTAGCATCCAGACTAAAAGAAAAGAACTGTCTACAGCCAGAATCTAAAATAACAGGTTATCGGACAAGAGAGGCGGGACTTCTTCCTTACTTCAGCCAAGATGAAGAACTTGTATACTGCAATAACATCCCTGGACTTGTTCTTCAAATAGGACTGGAATATCGATCTGGAGATTGGCGGCTTTTTATAGACATCTCCAGTAGAAGCTTGAAATGTGTTTTATTGCACAATGGTAACCGATATGCATCTCTTCCAATTGCTCACTCAACAAAACTTAAAGAAGAATATGAAAATATCAAAATGGTCCTGCAGAAACTCTGCTATCATGAGCACCAGATGCCTATTTGTGTTGATCTAAAGATGGTAAACTTCTTGCTTTTGGCAGCAAAGTGGATATACGAAGTACCCTTGTTTCATCTGTTTATGGGATAGTAGGGCAAGGCAAGATCATTGGAAAAAAGTGACATGGCCTTCAAGAGAAAACATGACTGTAGCTGCAGCGAACATCATTAACGAGCCTTTTGGTTGACAGGGAAAAAAATCATCCTCCCACCACTTCATATCAAGCTGGGACTAATGAAACAATTTGTTAAGGCCTTGGACAAAGATGGCGATTGCTTCAAATACATTTGTAGATCGTTCCCTGGACTAAGTATGGAAAAACTAAAAGCTGGAATCTTTGATGGCCCTCAAATCCGTACACTTATCAAGGATTCTAATTTCACAAAATTTATGAATGGTGTTGAAGCTTCTGCCTGGTGCAGTTATGTCTCAGTTGTCAAGAACTTCTTGGGTAACCACAAAGCAGACAATTATGAAGAACTGGTGCAAAACATGCTCACAAACTTTGAAAAGTTGGGTACTAATATGAGCATAAAGGTACACTTTCTCCATAGCCAGCACTTACACAGATTTCCGGATAATCTTGGTGATTTTAGCGAGGAACAAGGGGAGAGGTTTCATCAAGATATCAAGGTGATGGAGGAAAGGTATCAAGGCAGATGGGACAGACACATGATGGCAGACTATTGCTGGAACCTCCAACGTGATTGTCCTGATAACCCACATAAAAGAGAATCGTACAAACAGAGATTTACTATACATTAATTGTAATTATGCGAATCAGCTTACTGTGTTTATCTGTTATTATACCGAATAAAATGCCATTATGTATTTCATGTGTTTACTTTTGTATGATTTGAGACAATTTCAATGCGATTTGTAAGTAGGCTCCGCCTGAACATTAATTTTTTGCATTTTTACGTGTTTCAATGGGGTACCAATTATCTCATAAATTAGAGCCAATCTAGTAAAACCGATGTCATATTCGGAATCAGCACCACAAAGTTACCCCAAAATCACTCTAATATGATTGGCAATAAAATGAGTGTTGACCAGTGTAATCTTTCAGACTGAAGTCTCCATTTCTGAACTTCCCAAAACATCTCCTACACATCCATTCGCTCACATCATTTCCACAAACTCTTTGAATGTTTCTTGCGGATTCACTAGCGTTAGATCCATTATGGAACTCATACGGCATCACATGTCGAATATGCTCTTTCGTGGGCTGCATGTTTTTTCAATTACTGTAATATCGTAGGGGTGGCGTTGTAACTGTATGAAAAACACCAGAGAAAATATTGATTAGCCTAATCCTACACTAGCCTATGCCTACACTAGCCTAAGTCATTCTGTATCGTGATAAAACATGTGCGAACCTGTCGCCGCGTGTATTTTGCAACATTTCTAAAACTATTTCACATTATCTTGAGGTTATTCTATTAATTATCTATCATCCGTTTTCTAATCGAGCAGAATTTATGTTACAACATGATATTAAATACAGTATGTTTGACTTTGTTCAAATGTTAATATTCAGTGCCTTGTTATTACATAGACATTTTCATAGCTATACAAGGATAAAAATTAATTATCTTCACTGTTATTGGCGCTTAGAGCGGAAGGAACGGTGGTGACAGATTAGAGATATTGCGGTTCGTAAGATTTCATGATTTTATCTTTCAGTTCTTTCCGGAAGCTTTTTAGCGTGTCGAGTGGAGTATACACTCTAGAGGAGTGATGCACAAACCCTTGCCCGCGGGCCAGATGTGGCCACCACGGGTCTTTTCATTGGCCCCACGGGTCTTTTCAATTCAATGAAAAAGTGAAAATCTGAAATATTACCCCTGGTTATAAAAATGCATATTTATAAAAAATAGAATATCTATATATCTTGCCCCTACATATAAAACAGATGGTTGGTCTGGCACTCACATCAAAAAAGTTTGTGCACCACTGCTCTAGAGAGTAGAATTGTTTTCTGATGTACAGGATGTTTGAAAAGTCCGGAATCGTAGGAAATATTTTTTTGTCTACATACTGTACATATATATATATATAATATATATTATATATATATAATTGAAAATATATATTCCCATGATTCCAGACTTTTGAATCACAAGTCCGGAATCATAGGAATACTTATTTTTATTTATAGCATTATATATATATATATGTGTGTGTGTGTGTGTGTGTGTGTGTGTGTGTGTAGACGTTAAAAATATTTCTATGATTCCGAACTTTTGAAACACTCTGTACCTATTCGACTGTCTTGTGTCGAAACGTTGTTGAGTATGGGGAGTTAATATTTTGTTTTGGATAATATCCGGAACAGTATCACTGACGATTTAATTCATATAAGAGGCAATGTTTAGTTTGTAAGTATCCTCTAGGAATTTTAAATTATGGAATATTATGTCAGTACTTTCGCCATGCTTAATCGATATATAAATTTTCATTATTATTTTTTTGCCTTGTCACCAATTGCTGCAAATTAAATAGTCGTGCACTTCCGTAAGCGCTAATGCAGTACTGCAAATACTGGTATCACACAGTGTAGTATATGGATCTTAAAACATGTTTTGGTTGTGTTGCACTTAGTTTTGTAGTTACAGTATATATAAGGCTTTTGCTGATTTGTTGCATAGCTCTTCAGTGTGCTGTTTAAATGACAAGTTTGCGTCGGTCGAGGGAGTTTAGCAGGAGCCAAGCGCATATTAAGAATTCAGCCGAGCGGCCGCTGTCTTATAAGTTCCTAATCAGCTAGTTGGCGTAATCCGCCAGTTGGCTTAACTGGCTGAGTTGGCAGATTGCGCTATTTATTTAATTAAAGCATATATTCTGGCTTAACCAGCCATTTGACGTAGAATACCTAGAAGGCAGTTGTGTGTATATATATATATGTATATATATTTCCTTTTCAACTGCCAAATTGCGCTATCCAGATATTTTCGACAGTTGGCTTAGAAATCTGTCAGCCGTTTTAGAAGGAAGCCATTTGATATAATTAAATAATAATGTCGTTTACAACGAGAAGAATTAAATAAAACACCATTACATCATTGTTTATTTAGACGAATTAATGTGTTCAATTTCACGAAATATATAGAAAGTAAACATACAATCAAACAATGGAATATATATGATAAAAATAGAAAATAATAATAGCATAATAAATACGATCGAGGAATGTATATATATATATAATATATATATATATATATACAGGGTGGGCGGAAAGTAGCTCCCTATTTTGGATTGGTAAAAAAATACGTATATTATCCATTTATTTCAGAAGAAATAATATGAAAAGGTAGGCATACATGGTAGGTTTTCTCTAAAATTCAATGTGGGCTCCAACTCTTTCCACCAGCTTCTGGAGCCGCCCAGGAATGGCGTCCACTGACTTTAGCAGGAACTCCGGCGGGATGGAGGACATGACTTCCCGAATTCGGTCCTCCAGTTCTTCCAATGTCCTCGGTTTGGTGCGGTAGACTTCTTCCTTTACCCACCCCCAAAGAAAGAAGTTGCACGGTCTGATATTTATGCAAGATGGCGCCCCTCCGCACTTC
>JAJOZX010015411.1:0-61445 GCA_023014485.1 Bathynomus jamesi | reverse complement strand
CGTTCTAAACGGAATATTGATGCTGTTTTACACGTGTGTGCAAATCCTTTCCCGTCTGTCCAATGTAAAATGAATCGCATTGCTTACAACCAATTTTATAGATAATGCCTGAATTATTGATAGGGCTATATTTTACCATGACATTTTTCACAGTATTGTCCTATGAAAATACTACATTAATATTCAAAAGTTTAAGTACATTAGCAATGTCTAAAAAGCCTGGGAAAAATCGAAGTACTAAAATATTCTTCGACAAAGTGCGAGGGTTATTATTCACACGATAGAAAGTTCGTTTTGCTTTGTTAAGACAAGATTCCAAAAAAGCAGGTGGGTAACACAAATCACTTCCAATACTGTTGATTTTTCTAATTCGGCATCCATGTATTCCGAACTGGCGATCCTAAGAGCGCGGAGAAATATTGAAGAAAATATGGCTTTCTTGATGGGGGTGTCATGTCCGGAGTAAAAGTGTACGTCGGACAAATTGTTTGTTTTTTCCGAAAATACTAAACTTAAAACCTGGATTTTCCCTATGTACACGTACATCCAAAAACGGGATTGAGTGGTTTTGTTCCACTTCTAAAGTAACTTAATGGAGGGGACTCTTCTCTCCAATATTTATATGGAGTTTTTCGAAATTACTTACATTCCGAGAATCCTGGGGGTTGGCATCCCATGGTTGCGGTACGTCGACGATGTTTTGCGTATACGGCCCATGAAGCGTAACCTGGATGACTTCCTCCTTCAGTTAAATAATCAAGTACCCCCCATTAAGTTTACTTTAGAAGTGGAACAAAACAACTCAATCCCGTTCTTGGATGTGCGTGTACACATACAGGGTGTTTCACAACCGGTCTGCCATACTTTGGGGGGAGATATCGAGTAAAAAAGTTAATACAACATCGGCGCTATTTCCAACCGTTGCCGAACTACGGACGTTTCAAGGTGCACGAAAAAAAATAAACGAGAGTATTAATTTGATGTATTTATTGCTACATTTTATGAGATACACCGGATCTTTTACGTTCGGGGGCGAGCAGCGAATTTTAATGAAAATCGGTATACTAATGTAGTTTTGGTCACTGATTTCAAAAATAACTTTCTTCTTTTCGGAGAAATGAAAAACAAACATGTTAGAGCACTTTAAATAATTAATGTGTTTTTAACGAAAATATCATGACTTAACCTAACCAATCGTCAAGGGCGTACAGTTGACATAACCGGCCACTCAATTGACCTAACCGGGCATTCAATTGACCTAACCGGGCATTCAATTGACCTAACCGGGCATTAATTCTTGATTTTTTTCTGCTACTCTTACAGATCTGCTGGGATCCTTCAAAAAAACGTATTCTTCGTAAAGTTGCACTTTTTACCGTTTGACCGACGCTTTTGGCAACGAAAGAACTGGGTATTTTTATCAAAGGAACACTTTCCCACACTTAGAGCACTTTTTCATAAATAGTAGCAGTTTGTGACTGGCTAAATTTAACACAATCCTCTAACTAGTTGAAGCTAGTTAAAACACATTAATTATTTAAAGTGCTCTAACGTGTTTGTTTTTCATTTCTCCAAAAAAGAAAGTTATTTTTGAAATCAGTGACCAAAACTACATTAGTATATCGATTTTCATTAAAATTCGCTGCTAGCCCCAACCGGAAAAGACCCGATACACCTTATAAATGTTCAAAATGTCTGCTCCGGTTTTCAATGCACAGCCTTGCTCGTTCCAAACAAGAGTTCACTGCCCTTTGAATCATTTCGGAGTGTTCTCGTATGTAAGCAGAGGGGGTAAAGTACTTTCATTTGTTATTTAAGTTAAAGTACAAGTAATCTTTAAAAAATTCACTCAAGTTAAAGTAAAAGTACACGTTATCAAAAGTACTTAAGTTGAAGTACAAAAGTAAGTGTTTTATAATGTACTTAAGTACTGAAAAGTAAGAAGTACTTTTTCAAAAATTAAATAAAATACACTACAAATATATAATAATATAAAATAAACATCATTATGGCAAACAGACTTCATTACGTTACAGAATTAGGATTATTATAAGTAGGACTTATTATATTATAAAAGTTCTACAGATCTACAGAAGCTAAGGCTAACAAAGACCCTAAGATCCATTCTAATGTTAGCCTAAGAGAAAGGAAAGAGTAGGGGGTTAAGAGAAGAGAATAAGGGGTTAAGTAAGTAGCAACGCTCGTGGGTTAACGTTCATTCAGAAAAAGAGAAAAAAAGACTCACCATCATCATCCACCGGCCACTGCCGACAAGTCAGAAAAATAGGAAAGATTGCAGAACGGTCCTCTACTCCAGTGGTCTCCAAAGTGGGGTGCGCCTGCCGATCTAGTGGGTGCGCGAAGAAAATTTGATGATTCTGATTTATCATTGTCTTTTCGTAGAAAGTTTTTGAATTTCAAGATGATGACCGAGAAAGAAAATACTCGCTAACACACAGTCATTCCTAGGAATTTGCGAGATAGTATCCGCGATATCGCTTACTCGCGCGATTAAAATTTAGCAAACTAAATATCACAATTCGAGATCGCCGCATTATTTTGTAAAATAACAGTTGATTGGCATCAGGGAAGATACAAATTTACGAACCGAATTTCAACAGAAAACTGTGCACAATTGGTGGATTGAATTAAAAAATGAATACCCAGATTTAGTAAGCGCAGCGAACGATGCGCTCCTTCCATTTGGATCTACATACCTGTGTGAGGTGTCTTTTTCTGCTATGATAGGTATTAAAACCAAGAATCGAAATAAACTGAACTTGGAACCGGACCTTCGAATCGCTGTATCACAAAGTGTCAAACCAAGATTTTCAGAAATTATGAAGCACAGTCAGCCACAGTGTTCTCATTAAATTATATTGTTAAGTATATCTTCACCCTATCGTATTTCTGTTGTATACTATTAACTTACTAGTAAATAATGAAAGGATATATATATATATATATATAATCTTCATGTTCATTAGGGGTGCGTGTTATTTATTTTTGCTGATTAAAGGGTGCGTGATCAAAAAAGTTTGGAGACCACTGCTCTACTCCATAGGGAGGTAGAGTCCACTCTGCCGGAAAGGGGTGAAAGATGAAAAGAAGTAAAATAAGAACGCTTACAAACCATGCAACACATTCTTCCAGCTGTTGCAGACCGATCCTCCATTCCATAGGGAGGTAGAGGATGCAACCCACTAGGCTGGAAAGGCGTGAAAGACGAAAAGAAGTAAAATAAGAACGCATTACAAACCATGCAACACATTCTTAACTCAAACACTATCATACCATGCAAACAATAGACATGCAATAAAGAGAGTTACAGACATGCAAATAAGGAGAAGAAGAAAAAAAAAAGTATAAAGAATAACAAAAAGTGGGTTAATTTACTCAACAAGCTACAACTAAGTTCGTGTTAGTCTATTTTTTTTTTCTTGCTGGCATATCACACGCTGGCATGTCACAAGCTGGCATTAGACGTCAACAGACTCATCGCCGATTACCACCCCGAGAGCTCCTGTTACTAATTTTTTTTTATTTTAAACAACATTAATATTTTTAAAATGCCTATCTAGGCGGTTTTTAAACATCAACGCTGGTAGAGTTCATGACGGGCGCGGGAAGATTATTCTATTTATCAATTACTTTAAACGTAAAGAAGTTTTTAGCGATATTAGTAATGAAACGTCTGCCACGCAACTTAAATCCGTTATTACAAGCATTGCTATTATCGAAAGTGAACAATGTCAAAATTTACGTTATCGATGTTATTAACGATTTTGAAAATTTCAATAAGCTCCCCCCTTAATCTCCTAGTTTCGAGTGAATGCAAGTCTAACTCTTTAATCCTATCTTCATAAGGCTTGTTGCGCAATGACGGAATTAGTTTCGTGGCACGACGCTGAACCTTTTCTAACCTATCAATATCCTCACGTAAATACGGGCACCAAAACTGAACGGCATATTCTAAATGAGGCCTGACTAGGGTCTTGTAAATGGGCAATATAATATCCTTCGATTTAAATTCGAAATTACGCGCTATGAAGCCTAACATCCTATTAGCTTTTGCGCAAGACTCCAGGCACTGGTTCCTAACTTTTAAATCCTTAGGTACGCGTACGCCTAAATCTACTTCCTCGTCAACGCTCGCTAACTCTCTATCATCCATCGTGTGCGTGTAATTATTGTTACGAGAACCTATATGCAAAACTTTACATTTGTCTACGTTAAATTACATCTGCCACTTATCCGTCCACTTCATAATCCTATTTACATCGTCTTGGAGCCTATTTCTATCGTCTTCGTTAACAACCTTACCGCCTATTTAGTATCGTCCGCGAATTTTGACGTTACTAGTCAATCCTACATCTATGTCGTTAATGTAAATTACGAATAGCAATGGGCCTAACACTGAACCCTGTGGGACACCGCTACCTACATCCAACCACCCCGATTCACTACCATTAACAACGACCCTCTGTCTCCTAGCACGAAGCCATTCCTCTAACCAGTTAGCTACCTGACCGCGTATACCGTGCGCTTTAACCTTCGCAATTAATCTTCTATGCGGAACTGTATCGAACGCATTTCTAAAATCTAAATAAATAACGTTAGCCGCTCTATGCCTATCGTATTCGCGTACTATTTCGTTATAAAATTCTAACAAATTACTTAAGCAAGATCTATGTCGTCGAAACCCATACTGACTACTATTAATCAAATCTCTACTTTCTAAGTGATCGATGACACGATCCCTAACTACAGATTCCAAAAGTTTACCGACAATTGACGTTAAGCTAATGGGCCTATAATTGCTAGCTACTGTGCGGTCGCCTTTTTTAAAAATGGGCGTGACGTTAGCTAATTTGAAATCTTCAGGAATAATCCCCGTTTCGAGTAACTGATTAAAAATCTTCGTTAAGGGGCCTACAATAACGTCTTTCAAATCTTTCAAATCTGCACAGAAGAGTGGCACTGGCCTTTAGCCATCAGTCAAGTAGCAATTGATAAAGACTTGTTTCTGGTCATATGAATGTAATGCACTCAAACCACAAATGATGAATAAAAACAAAGTAGCAACATTTAAGTGAAGTTATTATTGTCCAATTTACTTTCAGTTACCATACGGTCAAAGTGCATGATTTTGTGCTAGGATTGAAAAAATCTTTTGAAGGAGCATGGCCAGTTGGCCACGGACTCCCTAGTAGGGCTTCTTTTCGCCTCGTCTCTTTTTAAGCTCTGGCTACGGCCTTGTATTACCTTACTATCCTTAGTGTTTTCTATCAATAACTTAAACCTAAGAATTTGATGATCACTACATCCTAAACTCTCGCCTACTTCTAAACCTTCGAGTGGCTGATGAAAAGGCCGAAGGCTGAAGCCATCGTTAGTGCTCATAAGAGCGGAAAGTCCTCATAAGATCATAATATAAGAGCTTATGAGGCCACACTTTTCAGGGATCCAGGAAGAACAGGGTGTAAACCTACACGTGGAGGTGGCAAGTCTCCCGCTACTTGATCAGAGTAGAGCTGGTGAACCGCGCCTATTCTTTGAAGAAAAACTTAAAATTCTTAAGTTTTACGTGAAATCTAAACATTTTTTCAGCACCCAGAGGTGTTGAAACACGCAAGAAAGCAAGGATGAGGTCAGAAAGCAGCTTTTAGACTAAATCATATACAGAACAGCTGCGCGCTTTGGTTTGGGTGCCCTGAGGCTGCGTTAAACAGCCTTCAAATCAGAAAATCGCGATTTTGACCATGAAAATGAGATTTTTCGGAAAAGTTGCAAATAATAAACCCATCTTAAAATTAATTTTTACACAGGAATACATATTAGCCACTTTGTTTTTCTAAAATTTCAACCCTGAACCCAGAGTAGTAGCCCTAGTAGGGCTATTTTCGTCTCGTCTGTTTTTAAGCTCTGGCTACGGCCTTGTATTACCTTACTATCCTTAGTGTTTTCTATCAATAACTTAAACCTAAGAATATGATGATCACTACATCCTAAACTCTCGCCTACTTCTAAACCTTCGACTATATTTTCGCCGTTCGTCATCACCAAATCTAAAATATTGTCACCGCGCGTTGGTTCGGTAACCATCTGTCGTAAAAAATTATCTTCCATGAACTCAATCAATCTCAAACCCTCCTCATTACCAGTAAAAGTCTCGTAATTAACATTAAGGGATTAAAGTCTCCGACAATTATACTATTCCGATTGCCAATAAAGTTACCAAGAAGCGAGTAAAATCTAGTATCGGTATCGAGGGGTTGAACGGGAGGTCTATAAACAACAAAATTAAAATTAATACTACGCGCCTTAACTTCAACGCATTAATTGCTGCCGGAAAATCTATCTTAACCTCGATAGCCCTAAGGGAATTACGAATGTACAGCAAAACGCCGCCACCAATCCTATGTAACCTATCATTAGTAAAGAGTTTAAAACCCGATATATCAAGTTCCCCAACAAGTCCCGAGTCACGGTATTTAACCACGTTTCAGTGATAGCAACTATATCGTAGTTGCCGGAATAAATTATCGCCTTAAATTCGTTTAATTTATTTGTAATACTTCGCGCGTTACAATAAAAGAGGTTTAAGTTATTTTTCACCACGGGCCGGCGTTTTAAACTGTTTTTCACGTCGGGCCCGCGTTCCCTGGACACACAACGTTTAAAGAAGGCTTCGACCTATACAGCTTTCGTACGTTTTCGTCAATTAACCTACCTAGCCTAGCATTACCTATTTCATTAAAATGCACCCCATCTTTTATAAACTAGGCTAGGATCACTGAATTCGGACCACAGCTTTACGAAGGGTACATTTTCCTCAGCACAAATCTCTCTTAATTTAGTATTAAAAAATATCGTTTTAGACGTAATCCTAAGACCCAAACCGTGCCTAGGGGTAATACCTAGAACTAAAGACCTATCTGACCTCGCCTTCAGGGACCTAATTAACCCCCTATATCTCTCCAAAAGGTCAGGCACTCTCGTATCGGGCCTATACGAATCGTTGCCCCCTACTATCGTCACCAACATCGAGTGACGGGAGGCAACGTCAATCCTATCCACTTCGTCTCTAACTCTGTCAACACTGGCCCCTGGGAGACAGGCCCTCCTCCTCTTGGTTGGATGCCGTTCAACGAACTCTTTGTCCATATGGTGCACTAAAGAGTCCCCAATTAAAATAGTTTCCCCCCTCATTCACGTCCCTTGCCAAATGGGCGAAAGGGTTCGAAACCTCGATAGGGGGGGGGATTCCTATCACCTAACGTACGCGGCCTAGCTCAACCCCTAATTTCTGTAAATCCCTCCCCATCTACTAATCTCGGACCAACCTTAACCCCTTCCTCAACTCTATCCAACCTTCCCGACAAGCTACCTAAACTAGAAACTAGGTTACGCACCTCACCCTTCAAATTACTAACGTCTTCAAAGTTAGTATTGGTTCGGCTTTCGTCAACCGTAGCCCTACCCCTGCCCTCATCAAGCGTTGCAAGTCTTTCCGTTACCTCACGTACACTGCGTTTTATGTCAACTATTTCCTTCATTAACTCGCAAAAGAAACAAACTGATCTCTCGGTAATCGCCATAGAACCGCCGTTATAATCTTTAAATTCCGAATACCACCGGTTTACCCAACACCTAACACACGTCGCTTTCTGCGACGGCATCGCGCAGTTAAAAATTAGTTTATAACCATCACAAGTTGAAGTTAAATTAAGCCGGCACGCTATGAAAACTTCTAAATCGTTAAAAACCACTAATATTCAATTGCTTAACTATAACAATGTGAATATAAACACAAGTATATAAAATTCAAAACTTTCCAAAAGTAAAATTATTAGCAATATGCGAAAGTAGAAGCAATATCAGAGAGCTCAGGAAATGCGTCCGTTCAGTACAGAGTCTCGCTGATACGGCCAAGAATGGCGATCACTTTTTTCTGAGTTTAAAAAAAGCCGATATACTCGACAGTCGACATCCGATTATTTATAGGCTATAGCTAACTACTCAAGTACACTGACTTCCAATTTCTAAGTCTACAGTACGAGTGGAGATGGAGAGGAGCACGCATGCGTGAAACAAGTGACGTCATCAGCTATCGAAAAAGCCGAATGGATACCTTAAAATACTGTACTGAATAACTCTTCTGATTGGTTAATGAAACCCAAATGTTTTGGTAAAAAAAATCTGGAATAATCCGGTTTCGGTGTCTTCCCCCTCTCAATACCTGACATTGAGAGGTGGCAGATTGAAAGCGGGTTTTTCCAGAATTTGTTCACCAATTTTGAATGAAATTGTCAAGCATACATCTGTTTTGTTATTTCATACTTTTCAGATTTTCGCAACACTGTACTTAAGTTAAAGTACAAAATTTTTCCCAAGATTGTACTTAAGTTAGAGTAAAAGTATTACAAAAAATGTACTTTCTAGAAAGTACATTCCTAGAAAGTACATTCTCGAAAAAGCTACTTAAGTATATCTGCTTCAGTACTACCCACCTCTGTATGTAAGCAATGGCATCCATAATCCGACGCAAGAGTTCCTCTCTCATTTGTACTTTGGTCTTGTAGACCACCTCTTTCATAAGGCCTCATAAAAGAAATCTAACGGGGTCAGATCCGGAGAGCTCGGGGGCCACGATATTGGACCATTGGACCAATCCAACGATTCCCGTACCGCTGATTCAAGTAGTCCGTAACATGACGACCAAAATGTGGTGGCGTCCCATCGTGCTGAAAGAACATCCTGCGCCTTGTCTCCAAGGGCACGTCTTCCATCAAAAGCGGCAATTCGTTCGTCAGGAAGTTCAGATAAATATCAGTAGTTAATCGTTGTACCAAAACGAACGGTCCAATCAGCTGATCTTCAATTACACCGCATCAAACATTCACCAAGAATCGATGTTGAAAGTTTCCTTCAACGGTACCGGGGATTATCGGTGGACCACAAGTGGGAATTTCGTCTATTGTTAATTCCATCCCGAATGAATTGTGCTTCATCACTAAACAGTATGCGATTAAGAATTTGGTGATGCATAACCATCCACTGGCAAAATTGAACATGTTTATCGTAATCATCCGGTTGAAGAGCTTGCACACATTGCAAATGATAGGGATACAAACCCTCATCATGTATGGTTGGCCATACACGCGATGCGGATTCACCAATTCGTCTAGAAATCCTTCGAACACTGGTAGTTAGGCTACGTTGTACAAGGTCCAGGATGCGCTCCTCCACAGTAACGGGCCGTCGTGCTACATGTTCTTGGTTACGTGGAACAATTGTCCCTGTTTCCCTTAATCTTTGGTGTGTGTCACTAAACACTTGCCTGTTCGGTATTCGACGGTTCGGAAAACGTCTTCGATATTCCTCAACTGCCGCTCTACTGTTACCATCACAGAATCCATAAATGAAGTGGATATCAGCGTATTCAGCGGGTGTGAACTGTTGACTCATTTTGATTGCTCACCTTAGCGCAACACAGTCTCGTACCACAGATCAGAACGAACTGAAAGAAAAAACTGAGGATTAGTAGTGGTAACTTCGTTAACCGAAACTACCACCAGTGCTGCTATCTATCGAATTACACACAAGTAGGGATTTGTTGTTTGCACATCTTAAAACGTCTGTAGCTCCGCAACGGTTGGAAATAGCACCTATGTTGTATTAACTTTTTTATTCAATATCACCTAATCACCCCTCAAATTATGACAGACCGGTTGTGAAACACCCTCTACATACTGTGTATATATATATATATATATATATATATATATATATATATATATATATATATATATATTAGACTGGTCCAAAAAACAAAATTTTTGAAATCATAACATAGTACCTCAAATTATTGTGAACCTTTATAAGAATAGCTTCTGACAAAAATATCAGCTCATTTGAAGTATATTTAGGGGTGCCGGCACTACTGTCAAAAATATCAGAAATAAAAAAAATTAGTAATATTATATGGATTGTGGAGTAGTTATCTTATGTAGGTATGTTACTTGTGTTGTTCAGATGATAGCATCATAGCAGTGTAGGAGAGTGTCAAATGGCATCATGCACAAACAGGATGTAAAATATGGCAAGTTCAGTAGCGACTAGAAAATTAACAGAAATGTGGCTTATTGGACAAACAATTGAGACAATATGTGGAAGAAAGCTACCATCCTATGGTGACGTTCTGCTGCTTATTTTTCATCATCTACATGCCAAAAAGACGTTGAAAGATGCATCTAAAGCTGTTTGCGCTGAAGTATTGAAATTTTTGGAGATGGCAAATATACCAACTGCTGACTATCGCAATGTTACGAATAAATAGAAAAGGAGTATTTTAATTATAGAGGACTTCAAAAATCTAAATCTAGACGTTGACAGACACAAATAGATAAAGAAACTTCTTTTCAAGACGTTTGGACGATTTATTCGATATCGTCCGTGCCAATGCTCTGCAAAATATGACAGTAGAAGAAGACAGAACTTTTCTACAAGCTCAACGAGAGAAGGGGAGGAGAGGCTACATAGGAAGTGTGGACAAAATATGTGCTCTCAAACAATCTAAGAGAAGATCTAGAGATGAAGCATTTCAAAGCCAAGTTAAGAAAGAAACTATGAGAAAGAAAATGAACACAACAGTGAATCAATTTTCGTCAAATAGTAGTTCCTCCGAGGAAGAGCCAAGTACATCAAGTACACCAGTCACCATAAAGAAGGAGAAACTTGGTAGTCATAAACCAGCAATGGTTGTATCAACAGAATTAGCAATGACACTGGACAGAAACAAATTAAGTAATCGCCAAGCAGTATCAGTAGTAGCAGCTACTGCATCTTCTCTTGGATATGAAGTTGATGATATTGTTCTGAGTAGAAGTTCAATACGGAGAAAACGAATATCAGTTCGTCAGCAAATTATGGATGACATCAAGCAATCATTTGAAACTGATATTCCTCTAACAGTTCATTGGGACGGAAAGCTTATCCAAGATCTTACTGGTGATGATAGTGTGGATAGACTTCCAATTATTGTACCAGGCGGAGGAAAATCTAAGCTTCTCTCAGTACCTAAACTTAAATCTGGCACAGGAAAAAATATTGCAGGTGCTGTGGTCGAAGTTTTGGATGACGGGGGGTACGAGATTGTGTGCAGGCAATGTGCTTTGACACAACTGCAAGCAACACTGGCGATAAAAAAGGAGCATGTACTCTTATTGAAAGCATACTTGAACGGCCGCTCCTCGGACTAGCTTGTCGACATCACATTCTCGAAATAGTAATAGCATCTGTCTTTGACAAATGTCACGGCGCTGCCACTGGTGTCCGGATATCTTGTTATTTAAGCGTCTTAAAAATAATGGAAGACTTTTGACACAAACAAGTTTGAAATTGTTCAAATCGATGTACCGGAAAAACCCAGTATAGTTGAAAATTGCAAGCAACATTTGACTAAATTACAACCTCGAGCAGATTACCGAGAACTCTTAGATTTGACAATCATATACCTTGGAGATGTTCCTTTTGATGGCATTAAATTCCATCAACCCGGAGCGTTGCACCGTGTGCGATGGATGGCGCGAGTGATATATGCAATAGAAATTTGTCTTTTCCACAAACAAATGGAAGTCACTAGACGTGAACTAGAAGGGATGCAACGTTTTGCATTATATGCTGTTCGATGCTACGTAAATGAATGGTTTTTAGCACCCATTGCTTCCTCTGCACCAGCTAATGACCTATCTCTTCTCAAGAAACTTCAATCCTACGATGAAAAAGAAATATCTGTAGCTGCATCTAAAGTGCTCTCTCGCCATCTCTGGTATTTGAATGAAGAGCTCATCGGACTTTCTTTTTTTGATGAAGAAACGTCACTGGAAGTCAAGCGAGAAATGGTGAAGGCGCTGGATGTGAATGGCTCTCAAAATCCTCCTAAACGGATAAATTTGAATGTGAATGATCCTAACCTACAAGACAAAACACTAGCTAGCTTCGTCAATTCAACAACTCGCAACTTCTTCACAAAATTAGCATTGCCAATGGACTTTTTGGACAGAGATCCTACTGATTGGAACGCTAATGATGACTACAAAGCTGCTAGCAATTATGTAAAAAATATGAATGTTGTAAATGACAACGCTGAGAGAGGTGTTGCTTAAATTAAGAACTTCAGTGGCCATCTTACGAAAGTGAAGAACAACAATATCTTCTACAAATTGTAGAGCAGCACGTAAGCGTTTTCCAAACGTAAAAAAATCTACAAAAAAGAGGGACTTAGATAAAGGAAATAAATGGAATAGAAACAAAATTAGAGGACTGTGGATTAGGCCTATAGGGGATACCACATTAAAAAAAACGCACCGATAACAGCTACCTCAGGGGTAAAAAATATTAATATATGATAAATAATCCGATTGGAGAATAAAATGAAATGTTTGACCTCCGTGCGGCACCTCTACATATTATCCGATTTGCATTAAAATTGGTATTTATAATTCTTTAACCATTCTTCACTATATCCAGGGGTACCATATAAAAAATAATAAATTTGAAAATTCACCCTTATAGGTTGGACCAGTCTAATATATATATATATATATATATATATAATATATATATAATCCGACGTATATAAGGCACATGTTTTGATGCATATCTGGCAAATGATCAGATAATGGGGTTGGGGGACTCCAAAAAAATCTTGTCTAGGGCCCCAAAATGCTAGAAACGGCCCTGGGCCTACATATGGGCTTGACCACGGGATCCATGTGGTACCCATATGGGTACCATGTATATACCACATGGGTCCTATTAGAATCCATATGGGTCAATTGATAAGCTGTATGTGGTTTATAAATGGTATTCAAATAGGCAACATATGGGCTCCATATGGGACCCATATAATATATACATGGTACCCATATTACAGAAGCGTACCGAAGGGGAGGGCGACAGGGGCGATCGCCCCCCTCCTTGAGCTAATAAATTATTATTATTTTCCAGGTAAAATTGCTAGGTTACAACAGGATGAGAATGAAAGTGAAAAAATTTCGCCGCCTTCGGCGCTAGCTTTTCCCTCCCCTACTACTAAAAATCTAAAATGGCTTAGGATCCCGAAAACTCTTAATCCGGCCCTGAGAATAATTTTCTTTTAAAAGGTAACAGTCCAAGAAAATGCTTAATCTCGAAATTAGCACTTTTTTATTCTTATGTTAATACAAATCTGAGCATCCTACTTGCGGTTTACATTGAATATTATGTTACTAATCAGATTTTTCATAATTTTTATATTTTTTATATAATTTTTATATTTTCATTCATAATGTGTCTTAGCAGTAGCTAGTTAATCATCTCTAACTGAACGATAAGCTCATCATGAACGTACATAAAAATTATTTATCTCTAATTCAATTATACTTCTACGATTAGTTCAAAGTTCGCCCCCTCTTGGCAAATTTATGGGTACGCCCCTGCCAGGAGACACGAGCCCTGTAGGAAAATAACACAAAGGTTAGAGTATAAGTAACACATATTAAAGCCTTTTTGATATAATAAACATTACAATTTACAAAAATGAGATAGAATTTTGCTACAACATTTCTAAATGACAAGCAAAACTACGGCATTGCAGTTGATATAGAACAATGGTGGCCAAACCCAGGCTCGCGAGCCGTATGCGGCTCTCGAGGTTGTTAACTGTGGCTCGCGAGACAATTTTGGTTTTTATTGTATTTATCATAAAAGACAAAATTCATAATGCAAATATAATTTTTTTTTCACATAATAAAAAAATATTAAAAAAAACAAGGAAAAATTGAATTGATAATAAAATGCGTCATGCGTACGACAATTTCTTTTGCGTGACAGGCACTAAGAGGATAATTACGTAATTAACACCAATCGCCACTCACCAGTGTGCAGTACCCCTCGAGCTACCCTGCGGGCCGCGTGTAGTAACGAGTGAGTGTTTTAAAATTGGCTTCTTAAATCAAATAGTGGCTATTTTTCTCAGCTATACAAGTGAAAGTTATACAACCCCTAAGTTGATTAAAATGACTGAGCAGACAAAGTGTAAGAAACGGAAATATGAAGAAGAAAATAGAGTTTTTAAACAGGAGTGGGAGGAGAGCTTTGCCTTTAGTGTTAAGGGTGGGAAATCTGTCTCTTATCTGCCACGTGGCACTCAATCACTTTAAAGCCAGTAACTTAAAGCGTCATCATGAAACTAACCATAAAAATTTTATAACGGAATTTCCTCCCAAATCAGAATTGCGGAAGACTAAGTTAACAATGTTGAAATCTAGCCTAGTTGCCAAACAAACTGTACTTTCATCATTGTGTAAGACAGCTGACTTAACTACTGAAGCTAGTTTTGTTATGGCATGGAATATTGATCGTGCTCAACTTCCCTACAGTAGTGGAGAATTTGTGAAGAAGAATATTGCCGATGTTACTGCAATTCTCGCTCCAGATAACACAAAGCTTCGAGAACAAATAGCAAGTATTTCTATTTCCCGCCACACTACAGAGAGACGTATTTCCCAGATCAGTGCTGAAATTACATGCTCGTTGCAGAGTGATTTGAAGAATTCTGTTGCATTCAGTTTGGCCCTCGATGAATCCACAGATATTAAAGATAACCCTCAACTGGCGATATTTGTTCGTTATGTTACTGGCGATGGAAATGTGAAAGAAGAACTCTTGGACTTAATGACCCTAAGAGAAACCATCAGAAGGGTTGACATAAAGAACGCACTTGACGAGGCATTATCAAATGCTCAAGTACCATTGAATAAACTTGTCAGTGTTGCAACAGATGGAGCACCAGCAATGGTAGGACAAAATGTAGGCCTAGTTAGGCTCTTGATACGCGATCCCAAGTATCCTGTGTGTCTCTTTATTCACTGTATCATTCACCTTGGTCATTTGGTAAGCAAGTACTTTAGGTATGACTGTTATGAAATGTGTTCTAGAAATTGTGAATTTCATTCGTTCAAATGCAAAAACGCACCGAGCGTTTAGAAATTTTATCGAGGAGCTGGATCTTCAAGATAAGCCAGATGACCTTTCATTCTACTGTATTGTAAGGTGGTTATCAACTAGTAATCTCCTGAATAGGTTTGTTGCACTGTTGGAGCCTATCATTGATTTCTTGAAAGAAAAGGGAAAGTCATACCCACAACTAGAAGATCACGAGTGGGTGCAGGATCTGATGTTTTTTACTGATGTAATACAACACTTTCAAAATCTAAATTTGGCACTTCAGAGGAAGGATAAGGTAATTTCTGACCTTACACAGACAGTTTTCAGTTTCTAGAATAAAATAAAGCTCTTCCAAAAAGATCAAGCAACAAAAAAATTTGACCACTTTCCCCACCTGAAAAACCAGGCAAACACTTTTCCTGATATTGAAATAAAAGATAGTAAATTGGAGGAATACAAAGGTAAATTAGAAGGACTTATTGATGATTTCAGTTCAGGTTTGATGAACTAAAGAAGCTAAAACCATGCTTCGAATTTCTTGTAAATCCTTTCCTGATTGATGTCGTCAACGATGGATGTCCTGTTACCACACCTTTTGTTACGGAAGCTGCTTCAATACAAACATAACTTTTGGAGCTACAGGAGGACGTGGGTTTAAAGTTGATACATAAAAGCTTATCTGCAGTTGAGTTTTGGAAGCAAATACCAGAGACAAAGTATCCTCACCTCAGGAAAACCAGTTTCCGACTTATCTCAGTTTTTGGGACAACTTATTGCTGTGAAGCACTCTTCTCGGTAATGAAGTTTGTAAAGTCAAAACATCGTGCTGCCCTCACTAACGAACACCTGAGTGAGCTTCTTCATACCGCCTTAACATCACATCAGCCAGACTTTAAAGCATTAACAGCCAAAATGAAGACCCAAACTAAGCCTTCTACAAGCAGTAATTAAACATTTTAATAATGTGAGTATAACTATATGTATATATATATATGTTTTTAATAATTAAATTCTTTTTAAAATATTTTGCGGTTCTCGTACATCTGAAAAACGTCGTATGTGGCTCTTGGGTCCAGGAAACTTGGCCACCCCTGTATTATAGAATTCAGTAAGTCCTCAACTAACGTTTTAATTATGAACTACAAGTCCAGTAGCAAGTAATTAATTCACCTCAAGAAGTCAAAAAAACAAAAACAACAAAGGAATGTCAGGAAAAATCTGCCCTGAAATTTCAGTATTTGCCCTGAAAATGCTCAATTCCCTAGTCCTGGGGGGGCTGCCATCCCCCCAGACCCCTCCGCCTCATACACCTATGTATGCAGTGAATAATACACACTTACTGATACTTCGTCACTAATGTCTCTGAAATTATACACTGCATGGACAAAGACCAGAAGAAAATGGTGATACAGAAAACAGATTTTCGAATATATGGCGGCTTCGTCACTTCTTCCCCGAACGCCTCATATGTGAAGTTTATTCAATAAGATTTCATGCGAAAGTGTATCAAATGCTTTTGACAAGTCGAGGAAGATCAAGGCAATGTGTTTTTTGCTGTTTAATCTTTGATACACGTTTTCTAATATAATGTTTATGCCATCTTCTGTTGTATATCCACCTCTAAACCCAAATTGTGTTTTAGTTAAAATATCATATTTCATTAAGAATTCAGTAAGTTTATTTTACACGATTTTTTCAAATACTTTAGTTAAAGTTGGCAATATGGAAATGGGGCGATAATTGGAGGGAGCGTTTGGGTTTCCCGACTTAAATACAAGGCATACTCTGGCTTCCTTTAAATTGTCACGGAATATACCTAGTGTTACTGATTCATTCGTGAGTTTACTGAGTGGGATTGCAATTTCATTGGATACTAATTTGTATATTTTTACTTAAATAATAAATATATTAGTACCCTAGAGCAAGATGCCTAAAATTTAAGGGGTGTCAGTTCACTGACACATCAACTTTTAGATGATCGATAGCCTCATAAACTTCACTAAATCAAAGGTGGCCACCATTCGCGAGGCTCAGTGGAAATAACCTCATATCTTACGCTGTCTACCATATGCCACAATTAAGCTTTCTGACAAAATTAGGCTATCTGATAACTACGCATTAAAACAGGGTGTCTTCACATATGATTGGATGTGGTCATCCGATAAAAGTGAAACCATACAATGCTAATTACCGGATAGGTAAAATTTAATACCAGGTTTCTAAAATTATGAATTAGTGCCGACACTTTTACAAATGTTTTTAATGATTTAATCCTTGTATATAAAAGAATGCGTCAATTACATTGGCTTAGGCCTATCCCTAAGTGATAATTTACTACTATTCTTTGTTTCAGTCGTATTTACATGCCAATTATCCCCTTTTTAGAAAAATCTCAGATTACCAGACATTATGAATGACGGGCTACGTCGTAACCAATGTCGTAACACCGCTTCCCGTTGATGAGCGAAGTCAGGCGATATTGGGTCGGATAATAGTTGGACAGGAGACTGTCTTTTGCACCCTGACTATGTAGCAATCCGTGGTTCGGATTCCACGTAAAGGTGTAGGTCCCTTCCATCATATGAACTTAGATAATAAGGAGGAGGTTAAACAATTCCATCATTATTTACATTTAATGAATGACAAAGACGACAAACCGCAAAAGAAAAAGTCCACTGGCAATAAGTGGTTCAGAATGCGAGAAATATTTTCAGGAGAAACTCCATGAAAAAGGAAAGAATGGAAAACTTAAGAAAGAAGAAAAGAAAGGGAAAGAAAACGAGTGGAACATGTTAATAAACGAGAGAAGAAGAAATATAAAACATCAGCAAAATCTACGTCATGATAGGTTACATAGGATTGGTGGCGGCGTTTTGCTGTACATTCGTAATTCCCTTAGGGCTATCGAGGTTAAGATAGGTTTTCCGGCAGCAATTAATGCGATATGCGTTGAAGTTAAGGCGCGTAGTATTAGTTTCAATTTTGTTGTTGTTTAAAGACCTCCCGTTGAACCCCTCGATACCGATACTAGATTTTACTCGCATCTTGGTAACTTTATTGGCAATCGGAATAGTATAATTGTCGGAGACTTTAACTGCCCTAATGTTAATTACAAGACTTTTACTGGTAATGAGGAGGGTTTGAGATTGATTGAGTTCATGGAAGATAATTTTTTACGACAGATGGTTACCGAACCAACGCGCGGTGACAATATTTTAGACGTGGTGATGACGAACGGCGAAAATATAGTCGAAGGTTTAGAAGTAGGCTAGAGTTTGGGATGTAGTGATCATCAAATTCTTAGGTTTAAGTTATTGATAGAAAACACTAAGGATACTAACGTAATATAAGTACCTGATTTTCGTAGGGCTAATTTTGATAGTTTTGCGGATAGGATGAGAGTAGTGGACTGGGATAACTTATTTATGGGTAATGACGCAAATTTGCATTGGGAGGCGTTTAAAGAAAGTTCTATGAATATTGAAAGGGAGTTTATTCCTCGTAGGCCCAAGCGCGCTAGAAATCATGGTAAACCCAAGTGGTGGACTAGGGAAATAGGCGAGTTCATAAACGAGCGTAATAGAGCGTATATACTTAATAAGCGCAATGGCACGGCAGCTAACTTTAATAGATATATCGAGCTTAGATGTCAGGTTAAAAGATCAGTTAGGAATGCTAATAAGCGTAATTTAGAGATACTTATAGCTGCGGATAGTAAACATAATCCAAAAAAGTTTTTTGAATACGTCAATAATCGTAAGCTGATAAAAGATAATATAGGCCCTCTCGTGGACACTAATGGCGCTTTGGTTTCTGACGCTCAGGAGATGGCGGGTATTTTCAATAACGTTTTTGCGACAGTTTTTACCGTAGAAAACGTAAATAATGTCCCCGACGTGGACGATATCGTTCCATTTAGTAGCGAGACTATTTTGGATGAAATAACTGTTTACGAGGGTGAGATTGCGCATTATATCGATAGGCTAAAAGTTAGCAAGGCTCCAGGCCCTGACGCTTTTTATCCCAGACATTTGAAAGATTTGAAAGACGTTATTGTAGGCCCTTTAACGAAGATTTTTAATCAGTCACTCGAAACGGGGATTATTCCTGAAGATTTCAAATTAGCTAACGTCACGCCTATTTTTAAAAAAGGCGACAGCACAGTAGCTAGCAATTATAGGCCCATTAGCTTAAAGTCAATTGTCAGTAAACTTTTGGAATCTGTAGCTAGGGATTGTGTCATCGATCACTTAGAGTAGAGATTTGATTAATAGTAGTCAGCATGGGTTTCGACGACATAGATCTTGCTTAACTAATTTGTTAGCATTTTATAACGAAACAGTGCGCGAATACGATAGGCATAGAGCGGATGACGTTATATTTTTTAGATTTTAAAAAGGCGTTCGATACAGTTCTGCATAGAAGATTAATTGCGAAGGTTAAAGCGCACGGTATACGCGGTCAGGTAGCTAACTGGTTAGAGGAATGGCTTCGTGCTAGGAGACAGATGGTCGTTGTTAATGGTAATGAATCGGGGTGGTTGGATGTAGGTAGCGGTGTCCCACAGGGTTCAGTGTTATGCCCATTGCTATTCGTAATTTACATTAACGACATAAATGTAGGATTGACTAGTAACGTGTCAAAATTCGCGGACGATACTAAAATAGGCGGTAAGGTTGTTAACGAAGACGATAGAAATAGGCTCCAAGACGATGTAAATAGGATTATGGAGTGGACGGATAAGCGGCAGATGCAATTTAACGTAGACAAATGTAAAGTTTTGCATATAGGTTCTCGTAACAATAATTACCCGTACACGATGGATGATAGAGTTAGCGAGCGTTGACGAGGAAGTAGATTTAGGTGTACGCGTATCTAAGGATTTAAAAGTTAGGAACCAGTGCCTGAAGTCTTGCGCAAAAGCTAATAGGATGTCAGGCTTCATAGCGCGTAATTTCAAATTTGCCCAATTTGCCCATATTGCCCATTTACAAGACCCTAGTCAGGCCTCATTTAGAATATGCCGTTCAGTTTGGTGCCCGTATTTGTGTGAGGATACTGATAGGTTAGAAAGGGTTCAGCGTCGTGCCACGAAACTAATTCCGTCATTGCGCTACAAGCCTTATGAATATAGGATTTAAGAGTTAGACTTGCATTCACTCGAAACTAGGAGATTAAGGGGGAGCTTATTGAAGTTTTCAAAATCGTTAATAACATCGATACGTAAATTTGGACAAACTGTTCACTTTCGATAATAACAATACTCGTAATAACGGATTTAAGTTGTGTGGCAGACATTTCATTACTAATATCGCTCAAAACTTCTTTACGTTTAAAGTAATTGATAAATGGAATAATGTTCCCGCGCCCGTCGTGAACTCTACCAGCGTTAATGTGTTTAAAAACCGCCTAGATAGGCATTTTAAAAATATTAACGTTGTTTAAAATAAAAAAAACAATTAGTAACAGGAGCTCTGGGGGGGGGGGTTCGAGGATGAGTCTGTTGACGATTAATGCCAGCTTGTGACATGCCAGCGTGTGATGCCAGCAATAAAATTAAAAAATAATTAGACTAACACAAACGTAGATGTAGCTCGTAGAGTAAACTAACCCACTTTTTGTTATACTTTACCTACTTTTTTTTTTTAATCTTCTCCTTACTTGCATGTCTGTAACTCTCTACTTGCATGTCTGTAGTTTGCATGAACACAGTGAGCTAAGACTGTGTTTGCATGGTTTGTAAGCGTTCTTATTTTACTTCTTTTCATCATTCACCCCTCTCCTATTCTCTTCGACTATTTTTCCGACTTGTCGGCATGGTCGGCGGATGATGATGGGGTCTTTCTTTCTTTTTTTCTGAATGAATGTTAACCCACGAATGATAGGTTTTGCTACTTACTTAACCCCTTATTCTCCTCTTTTAACCCTCTCCTCTTTCCTTTCTCTCGGGCTAACCTTCGAGTAGATCTTAGGGTCTTTGTTAGCCTTAGCTTCTGTAGATCTGTAGATCATCTGACCTGTTAAGTGAAGATGAAGTCTCCTTTGGCACTGAGAGGGATTTGTCGCATTGTGTGGTGTTTATATTATTTTTTCTTTTCCAATTTATATTTACATTTTTATTACCTTTTAACTAATACGAATTCCTTTGAGGCTAGGTTGTTAATCTGGTCATTGTTCCAGATATTTCAGGCCGAAAAGGATTAATTTAATATTTCTCGTTTTACTTTTTCCATTTAATTTTCTTTCAACTCTGAGTATGAGAGGGATGGCTTGATTTACTGGTGGTTTGTAAAGGACTATTGGAAGGGTCATTGTTCCCGTCTTATTATACCTAATAATTATTACCATTTTTTTGACATTTTTATTCATTTACTTCGTTTCTTTTAAACATAATTGTATTTGCAGTATTTCTTTGTCAGATATAACTCAATGATAAGTCGCTTCTCGTTGAAACACAAACCCTAAAAACATCATCAGCAAAATATTTATTTATAGGGTTCTGGTAGTCCCAGTCCCGTAACACACACACACACACACACACACACATATATATAGTATATATATTCATGTTAAACACAGACCATGCATGGAACAAGGAATTCTTCTGGGCTATTAAATCCAGTATAGTTCGAAAGTTCGAATAAGTAATGGTAAATGGCAAATACTGAAGTTTCTCTTTTTCATGATGGAAGCCCTAATCCAATGTGAGCAACGGGTTACTAGCAAAGAGGCCCCAAAATATAGCTTCTCTCACCAGCCATCTACTTAGCAAATATGTTAAGCAGATAGGAACTAGCTTTGGGACAGGGTCCATACCTGTCCCTAGACCCTGTCCCAAAACTAGGTCATATTTGATTCAGGCCTACTTCTACCATGTTAACTGGGTGGGAAGTTTCCCACGTACAGAAAGAGTTCACCCACCTACTAAAATAAAATACGAGCATTTCGCCCAAATGATGTTTATCTTTAAATGCTTGAAATGCCTACCGAATTACTAAAAAATGATCTGGTTAGGGACCTCATAGAGATATTTTCCTATAGATATTTATGGATATAGATGATAAGAGATATGTATAGGTACAGATGATATAGAGACTGCCAGATTTCTGAACAGGCCAACTAGGCTATGGCCTAGGCTAGGGCGGTAGCTCAAGATGGGGCAGCAAATTTTATATTTTTTGCTTGATAATTGTATGTACTTTGTCATGCTTGGATAAAATAAAGCTATAAAGTCACCAACACTTTCAAGTGTTAATTAAACAACAAAAAACAAATTTATGCTCTCATGAGTATACTCGTATATGCATCAACAAATGCATTTGATTTGATGTGTGTTATTTGTGATCAAATACAAATAAAAAAAACTGTTTTAATCCATCCACTAAAATTGTCTTAAAGTAGGCCTGATCTGCTTAGTATACTTGCTCAGTAGATGGGTGGTGAGGGAAGCTATATTTTGGGGCCTCTTTGCTAGTGACCCATTGCCCACATCAGGCTTCCATCATCTACAGATCTAAAGAAGCTAAGGCCAACAAAGACCCTAAGATCCACTCTAAGGTTAGCCCGAGAGAAAGGAGTAGGGGGTTAAAAAAAGAGAATAGAGTTAAAAGAAGAGAATAAGGGGTTAAGTAAGAAGCAAAACCTATCATTTATGGGTTAACATTCATTCAGAAAAAGAAAAAGACTCACCATCATCATCCGCCGGCCACTGCCGACAAGTTGGAAAAATAGTCGAAGAGAATAGGAAAGGGGTGAAAGATGAAAAGAAGTAAAATAAGAACGCTTACAAACCATGCAAACATAGTCTTAACCAGGGATGGGAAATCGAAATCTTTTTCGATTCAAATTCGAATCCGATTTTCACGCAATTAGAAATATAGATTCGAATTCGGATTCAAATTTTTCGGTTTTTATCGATTCGAATTTTTTTCCAATTCGGATTATTTCTTTTTCGATTTCGATCCGATTCGAATCCGATTCGGATCCAGGCCTAATTTTTCTTGATTTTTACGAGTTCATTTAATAAAATTATACCTATCATCGTTGTTTTAGTCAAGGGGTGGCTATTATTAATAAGTTTCATTTTTAATAAATAATACAGATAATTCTCAGTCTATTAACGATCTAAGTAATAACTTTAGATTTACTCTTAATAAGGTGCAAAAAAAAATCATTCATATAAGCTAATTTATTAAACAATTAAGGCTCAATATACAAGAAATATTAATTATAGCATACATAAAAATTAAAATATGATAATAATACTTTAAGAAATTATCCACTGTATAGATACAAATTTACAAATTAAAATTAGCCCTGACAACTAAGATATTTTCAATGTTCGAAGGCAAAAGGTTATTTCTTTGAGGAGCGTGTGAAATTGTCACTCTCGGACAATACCAAAATTTAAGGATTAGGATTAGCACCTTAATGGATGGAGTATAGGATTAGTATGATTTTTGTCCGAGCAAACAGATTCTCGGAAAGGTCAGTCTTTACCTGTGGTGAAACCGGAAACGTTAATAAGCCTTATAAGTTATTTATAAGTTATAACCAAATTTTTAAAATCCGGATCCATATTTTTTATCGATTTGAATTCGAATTCGGATTCATCGTTTCTTTTCGATTCGGATCAAAATTTCGATTCAGATCCGCGCCCGTTTTTCGATTCGAATTTTTTTTCGATTCAGATTCCTCAAAAAATATCGATTAATTCCGATTATCGATTCGAATCCGATCCGATTTCCCATCTCTGGTCTTAACTCAAAGAAACACTGCCATACCATGCAAACTACAGACATGCAAGTAAAGAGAGGATGAGAAAAAAAAAAGTATGAAGAGTATAACAAAAAGTGGGTTCGTTTACGCTACAAGCTACATCTAAGTTCGTGTCAGTCTAATTTTTTTTATTTTTTTATTTTTTTTATTTTTTTTATAATATAAATTTAACACTGGCATATCACACGCTGGCATCAATCGTCAACAGACTCAAACCCTGACTATCACCCCCAGAGCTCCTGTTGCTAATTGTTTTATTATTTTAAACGACGTTAATATTTTTAAAATGCTTATCTAAACGATTTTTAAACATATTAACGCTGGTAGAGTTCACGATGGACGAGGGAAGATTATTCCATTTATCAATTACTTTAAATGTAAAAAAGTTTTTAGCAATATTAGTAATGAAACGCCTACCACAATTTAAATTCGTTATTACGAGTATTGCTATAATAAAAAATAACAATGTCAAAATTTACGTTATCGATTTTATTAACGATTTTGAAAACTTCAATAAGCTCCACTTAATCTCCTAGTCTCGAGTGAATGCAAATCTAACTCTCTAATCCTATCTTCGTAAGACTTGTTGCGTAGTGACGGAATCAGTTTCGTGGCGCGTCGCTGAACCCTTTCCAACCTATCAATATCCTCACGCAAATACAGGCACCAAAACTGAACGGCATATTCTAAATGAGGCCTGACTAGAGACCTGTAAAGGGGCAATATAATATTCTTCGATTTAAATTCGAAATTACGCGCGATGAAGCCTAACATCCTATTAGCGTTTGCGCAAGACTCCAAGCACTGGTTCCTAACTTTTAAATCCTTAGATACACGTACGCCTACATCTACTTCCTCGTCAATGCTCGCTAACTGTCTATCATCCATCGTGTACGTGTAATTATTGTTATGAGAACCTATATGCAAAACTTTACATTTGCCTACGTTAAATTGCATCTGCCACTTATCCGCCCACTCTATAATCCTATTTACATGGATTTACTTGGAGCCTATTTCTATCATCCACGTTAAGAATTTTACTGCCTATTTTAGTATCGTCCGCGAATTTTGACACGTTACTGGTCAAATCTACATCTATGTCGTTAATGTAGATTACAAATAGCAGTGCGCCTAACACTGAACCCTGAGGGACACCGCTACCTACATCCAGCCATCCTGATTCCCTACCATTAACAACGACCCTCTGTTTCCTGGCACGAGGCCATTCCTCTAACCAGTTAGCTACCTGATCGCGTATACCGTGCGCTTTAACCTTCGTAATTAATCTTCTGTGCGGAACTGTATCAAACGCTTTTTTAAAGTCTAAATAATAACGTCAGCCGCTCTATGCCTATCATATTCGTGCACTATTTTGTTATAGAACTCTAACAAATTAGTTAAACAAGATTTATGGCGTCGAAACCTATGCTGACTACTATTAATCAAATCGCGACTCTCTAAGTGATCGACGATACGATCCCTAACTACGGATTCCAAAGGTTTACCAACAATGACGTTAAGCTAATAGGCCTATAATTTCTAGCTACTGTGCGGTCGTCTTTTTTAAAAATGGGCGTAACGTTAGCTAATTTGAAATCTTCAGGAATAATCCTGCTTCCAATGACTTATTAAAAATTTTTGTTAATGGGCCTAATGGGTCTTTCAAATCTTTCAAATGTCTAGGATAAAGCGCGTCAGGGCCTGGAGCCTTGCTAATTTTTAGCTTATCGATATAATGCGCAATCTCACCCTCGTAAACAGTTATTTCATTCAAAATAGTCTCACTACTAAATGGAACGATATCCTCCACGTCGGGGACATTATTTACGTCTTATACGGTAAAAACTGTCGCAAAAAGTTGTTAAAAATACCTGCCATCGCCTGAGCGTCGGAAGCCAAAGCGCCTTTAGCGTCCACTAGGGGGCCTATGTTATCTTTTATCAGCTTACGATTATTGACGTAGTCAAAAAACTTTTTCGGATTATGTTTACTATTCGCAGCTACAAGTATCTCAAAATTACGCTTATCATTCCTAACAGTTTTTAACCTGACGTCTAAGCTCGATATATCTATTAAAGTTACTTACCGTGCCATTGCGCTTATTAAGCCGATACGCTCTGTTACGCTTGTTTATGAACTCATCTATTTCCCTAGTCCACCACTTGGGCCTACCATGATTTCTAGCGCGCTTGGGCCTACGCGGAATAAACTTCCTTTCGATATTCATAAAACTTTCTTTAAACGTCACCCAATGAAAATTTGCGTCATTACCCTTAAATAAATTATCCCAGTCCACTACTCTCATCCTGTCCGCAAAACTATCAAAATTAGCCCTATGAAAATCAGAGACTTCTATTACGTTACTATCCTTACTGTTTTCCATCAATAGCTTAAACCTAATAATTTGGTGATCACTACATCCCAAACTCTCACCTACTTCAAATCTTCGACTATATTTTCGTGGTTCGTCATCACCACGTCTAAAATATTGTCACCGCGCGTTGGTTCGGGAATCATCTGTCGTAAAAATTATCTTCCATGAACTCAATCAGTCTCAAACCCTCATCATTACCAGTAAAAGTCTCATAATTAACGTTAGGGCAGTTAAAATCTCCGACAACTATACTACCTCGATTATTAATAAAGTTACCAAGACGTGAGTAAAATCTAGTATCGGTATCGAGGGGTTGAACGGGAGGTCTATAAACAACAACGAAATTAAAGCCAATACTACGCGCCCTAACTTCAACGCATTAATTGCTGCCGGAAAATCTATCTTAACCTCGATAGCCCTAAGGGAATTACAAATGTACAACAAAAGGCCGCCACCAATCCTATGTAACCTATCATTAGTAAAAAGTTTAAAACCCGCTATATCAAGTTCCCCTAACAAGTCCCGAGTCACGATATTTAACCACGTTTCAGTTATAGCAACATATTGCAGTTCCCGGAATCAATTATCACCTTAAATTCGTTCAATTTATTTCTAATACTAGGCGCGTTACAATAAAAGACGTTTAAATTATTTTTTACCACGGATCGGCGTTTCAAAAAAAAGGAAAACGTCAGTACTTGTCATTTACCATTGCTTATTCGGACAAGAGTGGATTTAATTTTCCGAGAAGAGTTCCATGTTCCAATTGTTCCATGCACGGTCTGTGTATAACATAAAAGTACCTTTGGGGACCATTCTGGGTTGCAATATATATATATATATATATACACACATATATATATATATACACACAGGGTGTTCATGTGTCTGTCGATGAGTAGTGGTACGTTGTGAACAATGTGTTCAAGTTGAAGGAAGATACTTTGAACATCTAAAATAAACAATTATTGTTGCTTTTCTTATTGTTACTACTACTCCTGGACTGAGGGTACTATTAGAGATATGTGAACAAAATGGTATATAAAATGACATCACCTATAATGGGGCAAAGAGTTGTATTCTGATTTTTTGGTGTAATCTACTGAAACATGTATCATGTGGGTCTTTTGAAATGAATGGTTAGACAAGACCTGTTAAAGACACGTAAATACTTAGGTCATGTAATTACTCACGAGCTACGAGATGAACTTGATATTGAGAGGCAACGTAAAACGCTGTATGTACAGGGTAACATTCCAGTAATGAAATTTGGTATGTGTTCAGAATCAGTCAAAACTTATATTTTTAGAGCTTACTGTACTGCAGTGTATACATCCCATCTGTAGTGGAACTATACAAAAACTGCTACGAATAACTCCCTGTTGTTTATAGTAATATTTTCCGTATGCTGTGTAGGGAACCAAAATGGTGCAGTGCCAATTTTATGTTTACTACACGTAACCTACCTCCCAGCGAAATGTTAATCCAGAAGAATATATAGGGTGATCCAAAAGTTCCTACCTATTTTGCTGAAATAATAGTATTTTAGGATAAAAATGTAGTAACATAATTAGATATACAGGGTGTCCCATAAGTCCGGCATCATAGGAAAAATAATAAAAAAAGGCAAAACAAAAGCTTTTATTTACAGAACGTGCTCAATATGTCCACCATTGTTTTCAATACACACATTCAGACGTGATACCCAGTCAGCAAGCACACGGTGAATGATGTCAGGAGTAATGGTGTTACATGCCCCAATAATGCGCTGCCGCAAATGTTCAACACTCCTAATTTTCTCTGCGTATACCAGCGCTTTCAAGTGGTCCCAGAGATAAAAATCTAGTGGCGTGAGATCCGGGCTTCTAGCTGGCCATTCCACAGGCCCTCGACGTCCTATCCAATGACCAGGGAATTGTTGGTACAGGTATTCCCTTGAGTGCTGTAATGTGCAGGAGCGCCGTCTTGCTGGAACCATGTTGGGAAATTTCCTTCTTCGTTCAAGACACTGGGAAATGCTTCTTCCTTGAGCATACGAAGGTAGGTGCCTCCTGTGACATGTTCATCGAAAAAGAGGGGGCCTATGATGCGATCCTTCCGGTGACAGGACAAATGCGTCCCGGTCATTGGCGTCCCTGGACAATTGCGTCCGGTTTTATTTCGTCCCGGACAATTGCGCACTTCCCCAACTACTATATGAAGTTTATTTATTAGAGAAGTGAATAGAAAGTTCATTGTGACTTCACCTACGCAATTGTCCAGGGACGCCAATGACGAGGAACGAGTATGTTTGTTATTGTAATTTTGTATGGGATATAATGCCCGGTTAGATTAATTGAATGCCCAGTTAGGTCAACTGCATGCCCTTGACGATTGGTTAAGTTGTGATATTTTCGTTAAAACTAACGAAACTAACTTTATCTTAAGTGGACGTAACCCATAAAATTTGACAATGATGTTGCTGATGATGGATAAAGTTTTAGAGAACAGTTTCGAACAGAACTTATGAACATGTAACAAGTTTAATAGGTTAAAATGAAAAGTATATTTGAAATTCCGATACTAACTTTCTATTCACTTCTCTAATAAATAAACTTCATATTGTAGTTGGAGAAGTGCGCAATTGTCCGGGACGCAATTGTCCGGGGACGCCAATGACCGGGACGCATTTGTCCGGGACGCAATTGCCCTAGAACCGATCCTTCCAAATGCCACACCATACCATCACCCGAGATGCACCTTGTTCCTTTGAAGAGGTATACCAGTGAGGGTTGTTTTGAGACCAGTAGCGGGTGTTCTGTCGATTTACCTCACCATTTCTATAAAAAACAGCCTCGTCACTGAACAGAATGGTGGACGGGAAATTGGCATCCCGAGCATATTGTTCCGTAGCCCATTCACAAAGTTCCATCCGCCGGTCGGGATCATCTTCGCTTAATTTCTGTAGGATCTGAAGTTTATATGGATGCCATTTGTGAGCCTGAAGAATGCGATGGATGCTACTTTTCGACACTCCTGTCTCGGCGGACAATCGCCGAAGAGACTTATTGGGACTTCTGTTAAAATGAGCCAGGATAGCAGTCGATGTATCATCGTCAGTGAACCTCCTCGAAGGTCCACTGCGTGGTTTATCTTCTATGGATCCTGTTTCCTTAAACTTTGCAACAAGTCTGCTAACACAACTCTGTGTTATTGGCTCGCGGTCTGGATGCAGTCTGTTAAACTCAGCAGCGGCCTCTCTTTGACTCCGATTTCCTATGAGTAGAATTATCTGGATTCGTTCTTCCTTGCTCACAGACATTATGGCCTGTAGAAAGAGAAAATATGAATTTCTCCGATGATGCCGGACTTATGGGACACCCTGTATATTTATTTATCAGGCTTAGGTCTAAGATTCGACGTGAGCACCATCAGTATCTCTGCAAATCTCAAATCTGTCTACTGCATTGCGGAACACATTCTCAAGTATCTCTCGAGTTATTTCAGCGACTGCCGCGACAATGCGGGTTCGCAGATCCTACAGGTTTGTAACTCTTGTTTTGTAAACCTCAGACTTTATAAAGCCCTACGCAAAGAAGTCTAATGGTGTTAAATCCAGAGATCGTGCTGCCCAAATCGTTGGATTGGACGTGATGGAAGCAGGCCCTGAGCAGCACGACCTCCGGATTTAACACCATTAGCTTGTTTGCGTAGGGCTTCATAAAGTCTGAGGTTTACAAAACAAGAGTTACAAACCTCAGGATCTGCGAACCCGCATTGTCGCGGCAGTCGCTGAAATAACTCGAGAGATACTTGAGAATGTGTTCCGCAAAGCAGAAGACAGA
The DNA here is from genome assembly GCA_023014485.1 of Bathynomus jamesi. Lineage (NCBI taxonomy): Eukaryota > Metazoa > Arthropoda > Malacostraca > Isopoda > Cirolanidae > Bathynomus > Bathynomus jamesi. Next base: position 31,475 of record JAJOZX010015411.1, on the reverse strand, counting down.
TTTGAGATTTGCAGAGACACTGATGGTGCTCACGTCGAATCTTAGACCTAAGTCTGATAAATAAATATATATCTAATTAGTTACAAACGCCTCGGTGATGTAGTGGTTAGCGTCGCTGACTACGAATCCATCGGACCCGGGATCGAGACCCGGTGACGGCAGACGGCGCGCCGCGCAGCAAAAAACCCATTGTTCACCCTTCCACACAATAAAAAAAATTGGTTGGTAGATAAATGGGTACCCTGGGTAGCCTAGTGGTTAAGACGCTGGGCTGCTGCTGGTGGGACGTGGTTTGGATTCCACGTTAAACTGTAGGTTTAAGGTGGAGTGACAAGCTTGACCTTCGTCAGAATAAACAATTCGAGCGGAAGTTAAACCAAGGTTATGTTACTACATTTTTATCCTAAAACACTATTATTTCAGCAAACTAGATAGGGACTTTTGAACCACCATGTATATAACTTCATTACTAGGGTCCAAAACAGCTCTAATGTGTTATTGTGTGATGTCATGTCCTCAGATACTGTGTACCTCTCACCTATATGGCAGTCTTGGTTCAGACAACTGCTGGTTTACAATACATTATTTTTGTAATGTAGCAAAGATTATATATGCATACTGTATTGTATGTTGGGTTAAATGGCTATGCTGGCCTTATTTTTGTACTTGTATGTTAAGTGGCTATGTTGGCCTTATTTTTGTATTAAGTTCAGTGTATAATTCGTAAGATTGTACTTGTATGTTAGGTTAAGTGACTATGGATTGCGAATGATCCGCAATAAAGATGTTTTGTTTTGTTTGTTTTTGTTGCTGTATTTGAAATAAAATTGTTAAATATCGCATAATTTTTGTTATTAGATACTGCATTCATATAAAAGTTTACTAGGTAATTTTAGAACACCCTGTATGTATAATTTTTCCCACGCCAGGATTCAAACCCGGACATTCTGATCATTTGGCTGCGACAAGGTAAAATTTAGCAATAACCTGGCGACTTTTCATTACCAGAAGAAATACATGACGGTTTCGTGTCCAGAGGTGTTTTACGTGTTAATCCCCTGCACTCTAACCAACGGACAGTATTTAATTCAAATACATCTCTTAAGCACGAGGATAATTGGGTGAAAATATAAATGCATAAACACATATTTTTTGCATATGCGGAATTTGTCCTCCACTAGGATTCGAGCCCGGCTCTCTGACTCAGTGATGCGGGCGTTGATCATTCGGCGACGACAGGATAAAAGTAAAACAATTAGTAATATTTCATCACGAGGAAACGAAAACATTTTCGTGTCCAGAGGTGTTTACATGTTAACTCCTGCACTCGAGCCAATGGACAGCATTTAATTGAAATGTACCTAACAAACACCAGGTTACCATTAAATATAAAAGCGTAACTGCACACTTTTGCATGTAAGCAAAATTTGCCCCCACCTCATCTCACGACCTCACGAAACAAAAACGTTATGCATTTCTACGAGTGATGAAATGTCGTGGCCTAATGGTCAGCGGCCATGTCATAAGGCCCGGGTTCGAATCCTGAGTGTGGAGGAAATAAATTTTACATGTGCAAAAACGCGTGGTTATATATATATATATATATATATATATGTTAAACACAGACCGTGCATGGAACAAGGAACTCTTCTGGGAAAATTAAATCCACTATAGTCCGAATAAGTAATGGTAAATGACAAATACCATAGTTTTTCTTTTTCATGATGCTAGCCCGACGTGGGCAACGGGTCTCTCGCAAAGAGGTCCATAAATATAGCTTCCCTCACCAGCTATCTGCAAAGCAGACAGGATCCAGCTTTGGGACATGGATCTAGGGTTTAAAGCAAGCCTAGTCCCACTACATTCAGAACCTCTATATAAGTAAAAGACTCGTTGCATTCACGTCGGATTGAATAAATCAAAGAAAAAGGGGTAACTATTGTATTTTTAGCCAAAAAAACAAAACTTAAACATCAACCGGGACATTGAAAAACTATGGTATTTGTCATTTACCATTACTTATTCGGACTATAGTGGATTTAATTTTCCAGAAGAGTTCCTTGTTCCATGCACGGTCTGTGTTTAACATATAAGTTTCTCAGGGGACCATTCTGAGTTTGTGTATATTAAACGGACGTGTTACGTGCCTTGAAAAGTGGACGCTCAATGTCCCGGTTGAGCTTTAAGTTTTGTTTTTTTGGCTAAAACTACAATAGGTACCCCTTTTTCTTTGATTTATTCAATCCGACGTGAATGCAACGAGTCTTTTACTTATATAGAGGTTCTGAATGTAGTGGGACTAGGCTTGCTTTAAACCCTAGATCCATGTTCAAAAGCTGGATCTTGTCTGCTTTGCAGATAGCTGGTGAGCAATGTTCCCTCTAAGGTGTGCGCGTGTGCGCGCGCACACGCGTTGTGAAACCCGCGCACACAGCAAAATAAAATGTGCACAGGCTCAAGCGTATCATGAGTCACGACAGTAAATGAAGTAATTTAAAAAATATACCGTCACACAAGGTCTGACCATTTGCATCAACATACTCTATAGTCGCTCTTTTAAGTATTAACCCCTTCCGCCCAACTTCGCCGACGTTCCGCGCAATTACTCAATACGGATTTTTTTACTCTATGTATTTGCATTTTTTTCTTTTATACATTAACGCATTGAATATAAACCTTCCCTTTCTTATTTTTGCATAAAAACGAATAGTAATTATCTCATAATTCATAAAAAATAAAATTATTTTTTTTTATTCCTATTTTGTGAATGGATAAAATCATGTATTAATCTTGATGGTCTATTTTAAATTGCTAAATCCTAAAAATTGTTTTGAGAAATGATAACTAAAATAGTCATTTTCAATTAATGTCATTTTTATTTTATTTCTATATTTTGTTGAATTTTATTTTGCTATTTTTTATTTTATTCATATTTTTAGAATGGATAAATGTTTTCTTTTTTAAGAATATATAATATTGTAAACAGTTTTCTAATATCCATTTAATAGTACCGTAATGATCAAGCTATCACCTTATGGAAATAATATTTATTAAGTATTTAATATTTATATATATTTCATTTTGAAGATAATAGCGCTCAGAAAAGTTTGCACAACTTTTCACCATGAATCTAAATGTATGCACAACGAAAATTTCTTGCGCACACGGACTAAAAAAAATTAGAGGGAACATTGCTGGTGAGGGAAGCTATATTTATGGGACCTCTTTGCGAGAGACCCGTTGCCCTTGTCGGGCTAGCATCATGAAAAAGAAAAACTATGGTATTTGTCATTTACCATTACTTATTCGGACTATAGTGGATTTAATTTTCCCAGAAGAGTTCCTTGTTCCATGCACGGTCTGTGTTTAACATATAAGTTTCTCAGGGGACCATTCTGAGTTTGTGTATATTAAACGGACGTGTTACGTGCCTTGAAAAGTGGACGCTCAATGTCCCGGTTGAGGTTTAAGTTTTGTTTTTTTGGCTAAAACTACAATAGTTACCCCTTTTTTTTTATTTATTCAATCCGACGTGAATGCAACGAGTCTTTTACTTATATAGAGGTTCTGAATGTAGTGGGACTAGGCTTGCTTTAAACCCTAGATCCATGTCCCAAAGCTAGATCCTGTCTGCTTTGCAGATAGCTGGTGAGGGAAGCTATATTTATGGGACCTCTTTGCGAGAGACCCGTTGCCCACGTCGGGCTAGCATCATGAAAAAGAAAACTATGGTATTCGTCATTTACCATTACTTATTCGAACTATAGTGGATTTAATTTTCCCAGAAGAGTTCCTTGTTCCATGCACGGTCTGTGTTTAACATATAAGTTTCTCAGGGGACCATTCTGAGTTTGTATATATATAATATATATATATATATATATTGAAGTTGTAACAGATGTTATGGTAATGAAATTCACAATAAAAATAGTGTAGCATCATAAATATAAATTCCAGTTAACCTTTCCTTATGTGACCTTTTCTTCCCTAATTTTTCTACATTTAAAACATTTACTCTTTTGAGCCTATAAATACCATCTTCTTTTAAGTGGGTACCTCGGTAAACATTCTCATGAACATTTTCTAGTTTACTCTTAATGTATACTACTAGTTTGTTATATTTAATAATGATTGTTTAACCTCCTTCGCAACATCTAAGGTCATACGACGGAGGGGACCTACAGCTTTACGTAGGATCCGAACCACGGGTCGTTTCATAATTTGGACGCGGAGGACGGTCTCCCATCCAACTACTACCCAGACCCAATGTCGCTTAACTTCGCTGATCAACGGAAAGCGGTGTTAGGACATTGGCTACGAAATAGCCTGATTGTCATATATGTTATTGCTAGAATAGAAACTTCAAAAATGTAAAATATTTATGACATATACTAGTGATGGGACGATGCATCGCAATCGCAATCGCGATACAATCGCACATTTTTTACAATCGCAATCGCAATTGCAATCGCATTTAATGAGTGCGATTGTGACAAAAGATTTAAATCTCTACAAAGGTTGCTATGAAAGTTGCTCTTTCATGCGTACTTAAAGGAAAGTTTAGCTAACAACAATACGGAATAATAAATAAATAATAAATAAGTCAAAAACAGAAATGAAAACGGGTTGCGAATTAGTTGAAAACAGAATAAAAAATTGGTTTAATAATAACAATAAGTACGGCCCCACTACACCTCTTTATTTGCTCTATGTAAAATAATAAGAAAACAGTAAAATCACTTTCTAAAAGGGAGGAGGTTGGGGAAAGTGGTTGGTGGGGTGCATAACGCGTTGGGTCCTCGTTCCCGCATCCTGGAAACGCACATTATGATCATGTGTGGCTGAAACGCGTTTAGGTATATTGTCTCTCATTTCTTAGTTGATAAAGTAATGAAGGATTCAGTACCAGTATCAAAAAAATCACGGATGGAGTTGGTGAAGCCATTAGTTGAAACTGGACTTTCCTCACAGACTGAAGCAGGAGCTACATCAATACTTAACTCCCTGACTGAGGTAGGTAACGCGTTTAGGTATATTTAAAGCATAAATGAGCGTTATGTGAGGCTAAAGCTAAAACATCGCAATCGCAATCGCGCGCTTTTCAAATTCTGACAATCGCAATCGCAACAGCGATTGTATGAAATGACAATCGCCCCATCACTAACATATACCATAATAATCGGGGGGGGGGGGGGTGTCTTTGAGGGTTCTTAACACCAGTCGAGAAATAATAAAACAGGAAAATTGAACTTTTAATATTCTAACATTATGTCATGTGAACTTTGTGAAGATGTCCAGGCACAAATTGTTCTTCTACTGAAAGATGGGTACAACCAACGGAAAACTGCGGCTAAGCTCAACGTTTCTGGAGGTTCTGTACAAAAAAAAAAAAAGAACCCTCTCCAGATTTGCTGGATCTGGAAGTCTTAAAAACGAATGTCACTTAGGAAGACCCCGAGTTCCAACTCCATCTGATGATCAATTTATCAAGCTTTTGTCTCTGCGTAACCGATCTGCGAGTCAGATTCAAGCTGAATGTAACGTCCAACGAGTGAACCCTATCAGTAAGTCAACTATAAAAAGAGGAATTAGCGAATTATGGGTTCCATGAAAGAGTATCAGTATCAAAACCATTGCTAAGGAAAGACAATAAAACCAAAAAACAAAAATTGGGTCAAGAAATATAAGAATTTTAGAGGTGATGACTGGAAAAAATTTCCTTTTCACTGATGAGTCCAAAATAGAAATTTTTGGAACGCACCGCAAACTGGATGTGTGGAGACGTAAGGGGTAAAAAGATCGATCAAGCTGTGTCTAAAACCTAATACTAAGCATGGAGGAGGAAACATCAAAGTCTGGGACTGCTTCACACACCTCCAAACACCTTCATTTTTTTTATAATATTTATTCAGTAACACTTTACATTACACTGGTCAACACTCATTTTATTGCCAATCATATTAGAGTGATTTTGGGGTAACTTTGTGGTGCTGTTCCGAATATGACATCGGTTTTGCTAGATTGGCTCTAATTTATGAGATAATTGGTACCCCATTGAAACACGTAAAAATGCAAAAAATTTAATGTTCAGGCGGAGCCTACTTACAAATCGCATTGAAATTGTCTCAAATCATACAAAAGTAAACGCATGAAATACATAATGGCATTTTATTCGGTCTCACCATCTAGAACGTTCCGGTAGTTTCCCATATGCACGCGTTATGGTTACGTTTCCTATTAATTGAGGGTATTCATTATCTCAAGAACTAGAGCCAAATCGGAAAAACTACTTTCATTTTGGAATTCAGCACCCCAAAATACCCTAAATTCGTACGAATTTCCTTGGCAACGAAATTTTTTTTTTTTTTGTTGACCTGTGTTATACTTGTAAAGATTCTTCATCGTATTTCATGTTTATCCTCTAATGATGACAAACGATAATATAATTATAATAAGCATTAATGAATCTTGTAATAAAAAAAAAATATATATATATATATATGGAATGCATAATAATAGATCATTCTCTGAATACACGAAAGGCTTTGGAATCATTTTTCCTTTTCCTTGTGGGCTTGCATTATATATATATATATATATATATATATATATATATATTATATGAAAAATTATTTCACGAAAGTGAAACCACATACGTGAAACTTAGGAAGAACCCACAGGATGATGTCATAAAATCTTTCAATAGTGGCTTGAAACGCATTCTCAAAGATCATAAGGATTTAATTCCCTTTTTTTGTCCACTTCACCTGCTTTGCCTTATCTTTATGGTCTTATTAAAACCCACAAACCGGGTAACCCTATGCGCCCTATTATTAGCTCGGTGGGCTCTATTACCTATAAACTCTCCAAATGGCTTGTTAATGTTTTGTCCCCCATTCTTGGAACTGTCTCTGATTCACACGTAAAAAATTCCATGGATCTCACTGAAAAATTGAATAATGTTCGCATTAATACCAACGATAGATTGATCAGTTTCGACGTTTGTTCATTGTTCACAAAAGTTCCGATTGATGATATGCTTGACTTTCTCGCCAGAGAATTACATAATTATGATTTACCATTACCTGCACACACTGTTTTGGAGCTTATTAAGCTTTGTATCAAGGATTGTAAATTCACTTTCAATGGCGAGCATTATCAACAAGTTTTTGGGATGGCCATGGGCAACCCTTTGTCGCCCCTTCTCTCCAATATTTATATGGAGTTTTTTTGAAATACTTACATTCCGAGAATCCTGGGGGTTGGCATCCCTTGGTTGCAGTACGTCGACGATATTTTGTGTATCTGGCCCATGAATCGTGACCTGGATGACTTCCTCCTTCAGTTAAATGACCAAGTCCCCTCCATTAAATTTACTTTAGAAGTGGAACAAGACAACTCAATCCCGTTTTGGATGTGCGTGTTCATAGGGATAGCCCGGGTTTTAAGTTTAGTATATATCGGAAAAAAACAAACAATTTGTCCTACGTACACTTTTACTCTGGACATGACACCCCTATTAAAAAGGCCATATTTTCCTCAATGTTTCTCCGCGCTCTTAGGATCGCCAGTCCTGAATACATCGATGCCGAATTGGAAAATATCAACGGTATTGGAAGTGAGTTGTGTTACCCATCTGCGTTCATGGAATCTTGTCTTAATAAGGCTAAACGAACCTTCTATCGTGTGAATAATAACACTCGCACCTTGTCAAAGAATATTTTAGTACTTCCATTTTTCCCGGGCTTCTTAGGCATTGCTAATGTACTTAAACTTTTGGATATCAGTGTAGTTTTTTCATATAACAATATTGTGAAAAACATCATAGTAAAAAATAGCCCTACCAATAATTTAGGCATTATCTATAAAATTGGGTGTAAGCAATGTGATTCCTTTTACATAGGTCAGACGGGAAAGGATTTGCAAACGCGTGTAAAACAGCATCAATATTCCGTTAGAACGGGACAGTTGTCCAGTGCCCTTTTTGTCCATTTGTCAGAGTTATCCCATTGTATTGATTGGAATAATGTTTCAGTTTTGTTTCACTCTAGCAACATTGTTAATAGAAATATTCTTGAGTCGGCTATAATTCAACTTACAAATAACCTTAACATGAGTAAAGGTCTGTTTCAACTTGATCCCGTTGCTCTGAATTCCTTCAGAATGGATTTAAACAAAAAGGGCAGGTTGTTAAATCTTTGGTAAAAAATTTGTTTTTGTCGGTTGTTTCCCTTACAATTTTATTTTTCAATTTTTTGCTGTATGAGTGTATGGTATGTATGTATGTGTATGTGCGTATGTGTGTGGTCATTGCAGTTAAATGTGTTTGTATGTATATGTGTGATATGTATGTATGTATGTGTGTATATGTATGTATGTATGTATGTATGCAGTTAAATATATATATATATATATGTATATGTGTATGTACCTTACCTTACCTTACAACCTCACAAAGGTTCTGCGGGATGATTTCTCATTTCGTGAAGGTCAAGCTTGTATATATATATATATATATATATGTGTGTGTGTGTGTGTGTGTTTGTATATATGTGTGTATATGTATATATATATTTGGGTATGCGGGTATATATGTGTACGTGTATTATTTGTAATTTTTTCAAGTTATATTTATTTTTATTTCTTTATTCTTTTGCGACCTACCGTTTTCTCAGACAATAATTATAAAAACAAATTTGGTAATTTTTTTTCCCTTATGCATATATATATATATATATATATTCTGTATATATTGCGTTTATATTTCGTATATATACCGTAAATAGGTTGTATATATATTTTATTGTTCTTTATATATCATCTAGGGATCATTTTGTTTTCCAATTTATATTTATTTGTACTTTTGTATTCGTTTGTGACTATAATATGCATATGTGGTAATTTTTCCCTTATAAATTGGTGTGCCTCTCTTAAAATTTATCTTTCAATTTTTATTTTTTAATAATGTGACATATATATCATTTTGGCAGCATCTATTAAATCGATTGTAAAACCTCCCTCTTGAGCTTGAATTGGTAGACTCTACTTACAATATTTATATTTATTTTTATTTCTTTATTCTTTTGTGACCTGTTCCATAAAAAAGCCATTTGAATTTATATGGAAGGTCGGCCAAAGTGCTAAAAGTGTCTTTATATATATATATATATATATATGTATATGTGTATATATATGTATATATATATATATATATGTATGTATATGTATTTATGGTTTTTTTTTATTTGCCTGTTTATTTCTTTATGATTATTTAGGCTGTGACATATATCACTAAGGCACTATTTTGTAATTAATTTTTTCTCAATTTATATTTATATTTATTTTTATTTCTTTATTTTTCTGTGACCATATAAATGTTGGCTCCTCCCACAATTTTTTTCTATGCTTACTATATATATGTATATATTTTATATAATATATATATGTATATATATATATATGTATATATATGTGAATGTGTATGTATGTATGTTTTTTTTGTAACCTATATATTGCCTTGATCTGTCCTTTCACTCCAGTGTTCCTGAGGATGTCATTAGACGAAAGCGCTTGAGCACCCTTTGTGTTTCTTTTTCCTTCGTGGTTTTATTCATCATATATATATATATATATATATCCTTTCCTTCGTGGTTTTATTCATCATATATATATATATATATATGGTGGGCCAAAAAACTATTACCCAACTTTTTAAAAAATATTGCGGCTCACCCTGTACATTGATCTTACTGCTGAGGCCGTATGTTGTACCCACACTTTTACTCTTTCAAACGCTGGCTTTGAATCTAGATTCAACGCCCCAGGAGTTGAGGTACAGGCTCACAACTAGAGGGAGGTATCACAATATGGTGCTCAAGTGAAAGGGGGTCAAAGTCAGCAACTGATACTTTGAGATGACAGTCAGTTCCTCCATAAAAAATCAATTTTCCTAATTTTTACACAGAATAATTAATTTATTTCCTTTTTCATTTCAGACCATCATTCTGCTATAGTTGGTGAACAAGTTATAACATAATGGAATACTCTTTGGAAGATGAAACGTTGATTTGAACCTGCGTAAGGAGAACCACTGGGGGTGCAAAACGAATGAAGAAAGAATTTCCAAATAAACGATGGACGATACCTGGACTTCAATATCTCAAAGAAAATCGATATCACAGGGTCGACCAAACGAAAAAAAGGCAATGGAAGGCCTAAAACATCACGTACTGAGGAAAATATTGACACGGCACGGTTTCATTCATGATATGCAGTCAAGAAGAACGGCCCAACACCCACAAGTCCGTTAGAGAAAATTTAAAAAACTACTGGTATTTCTCCCTCTAGTGTTCGTCGTATAGTAAAAGATGATCTAAGTTTTAAATATTTTAAGAGTCGAAGTTCATAAGCTCTCTGCATCAAATAAGCAAGCAAGAGTTGAAAAATGTCGTGCTCTGTTAGATCGATTCCCAGACAGAGAAGTGTCGAAAATATGGTTCAGCGACGAGAAGACCTTTACGGTTGCTTCAACAATAAACACACAAAATGACCGAGTTTATGGAAAACAGGACAAAAAATCTATCAGTCTAGATCGACTTTGCAGGGAACGTCCGCATTTTTCTCAAAAAGTCATGGTTTCCATGGTTTCATAGTTAGGGAAGTCAGAGATTGTTTTTGTTGATCAAAATGCTAAAATCACTGCTGCTTAATACCAAGCAAAAATCCTTGATGCGATACTGCCGTCGATAATGAAGAAGTCAAGGTTGCAAGCGTGCATTGATAATGGAGGAGGGCACATTCCGCATAATTAAGTAACTGTATAGAAACAAAGTTTTTCTACCTGTGTCTGTATAACAGCGAATTACAAAATAATATTTGTTAGCAAAAATCCAACTTCACTACGAGATAGACCATGAAATTCTATACAGGACACATATATTGATTGTACAAATAACATTTGATAAAGGTAAAATTATATTGTTCAAAATCAGGGTAATAGTTTTTTTGCCCATATATATATATATATATGTTAAACACAGACCGTGCATGGAACAAGGAACTCTTCTGGGAAAATTAAATCCACTATAGTCCGAATAAGTAATGGTAAATGACAAATACCATAGTTTTTCTTTTTCATGATTTTAGCCCGACGTGGGCAACGGGTCTCTCGCAAAGAGATCCCATAAATATAGCTTCCCTCACCAGCTATCTGCAAAGCAGACAGGATCCAGCTTTGGGACAAAGCTGGTGAGGGAAGCTATATTTATGGGATCTCTTTGCGAGAGACCCGTTGCCCACGTCGGGCTAAAATCATGAAAAAGAAAAACTATGGTATTTGTCATTTACCATTACTTATTCGGACTATAGTGGATTTAATTTTCCCAGAAGAGTTCCTTGTTCCATGCACGGTCTGTGTTTAACATATAATTGTCTCAGGGAACCATTCTGAATTTGTATATATATATATATATATATATATATATATATATATATATATATATATATATATATATATATATATTTATATTTATATATATATATATATATATTATCTAATTATCTAATATATTATCTAATTTCCTTCGTAGCATCTAAGGACTAAGGTCATATGACGAAAGGGACGTACGGCTTTACACGAGATCCGAATTACGGTCGCTACATTATCTGGATGTGTAGGAGTCACCCATGCAACTACTTAAGTGAAAGTACGTCAATATTTACATTTAAGTGTCCTTAACAAAGGTGTAAAAAAATGTTTTACAGTGATCACACTTACAAAGGTACTTCTATCTTTGTTTTAATATACGCCATAATAACTAATAAATCGGAAATAATTTTACAAATTTTGTAAATATGGGCTTCATCTAATTATTTCTGCAACATCAATTAATTATCTTATATTTTATACAAAATATTTAAATTGTATAACGTATTAGTGATGATAAACAATTAAAAATGTATGAAAAAGAATTACTACACGTTTGTATTTTTTATTTATGTTACCGGTCTAAAGTTTATTTTCTTTCTACATTGCCGTTTTTTGTTTTTGTTTTTAGGAGTAACTGTGCTAATGTCACAAGTGTGTGTGTGTGTGTGTGTGTGTGTGTGTGTGTGTGTGTGTGTGACTGCTAATGTCACAAGTGTGTGTGTATATATATATATATATAATATATATATAACTGCAAACACGCAGTATAATTAACGTAAAGAACGACGCTTGTATAGGAGATATTCCGCGCAAGATGAGAGAGAGAGAACGAAACAAATGAAAAAATGAGGTAACCACCCGGGATCTTCCGATTGCCGGTCAGATATGATAACCATTACACCATGGGCCTCACTCATTCAAATGCCGCGGGTGGTTACCTCATTTTTTCATTTGTTTCGTTCTCTCTCTCTCATCTTGCGCGGAATATCTCCTATACAAGCGTCGTTCTTTACGTAAATTATACTGCGTGTTTGCAGTTAAATGTATATAATGTTACGGCATGCGGGAGGTGCCCCCTTGGGGCATTGGTTTCTGCGCTTATGTAGAGGAATTACGGCATTTGAATGAGTGAGGCCCATGGTGTAATGGTTATCATATCTGACCGGCAATCGGAAGATCCCGGGTTCGATTCCCGGGTGGTTACCTCATTTTTTCATTTGTTTCGTTCTCTCTCTCTCATCTTGCGCGGTATATCATATATATATATATATATATATATATGCAGGAGCATTGGCTACCTAAGCAAGAGCTAAAATTCCTCTCTAGCATCCATGATGACTTTATGTACCATGCGTCATCAGCAGTAGACTTGTCAGATGAATTAATGTACGGTAGGCCTTTTGGTGGTGTTGCTTTCGGATCAATCCCAGAATAGGCACCTGAAATCATTTTTAGTTGCTTAATCTGGGATTGAGGCAAAACACAGGTGCTTAATCTGGGATTGAGGAGAAAAAAATATAAACAGTTTTTAGAGATATAATTTCATTGTTTTTATCAATATTTGAAAAAATCAACTCTAACCTAACCTAACCTAACCTTTTGCTATATCTTCTGCTTTTTTGGTTAGTTTTGCTATTCTTACCAGTTTGATTTTTACCTGATTTTCACATTTAATATTTTATTAATAATATTATTCGATTTCTATTTCTTTATTCATTAAACCACTTTAAACCTTTTATAACTTTGCCTTTATTACATTTGTAATAAACTTTGTATAAACAATAAATTTTGTAATCATCAGTTTTTTTTTATTTAATTCCTTGCAAGGTGCCTATTCTGGGATTGAGGTTGAACGCAGGTGCTTCATCTGGGATTGAGGTACATGATCCAGGGCCGCCTCTTCCATTAGGCGAGGTTAGTAAATGCTAAGGGCGCCAAAGATCTGGGGGGGGGGCGCCAGCGCCTCCCGCCCTGTGCACGTCTGATAGTATTATGTAAGAACAACATGAAAAAAATAATGAAGGAATGAGAAGCATAGACAAATGATGAAAGGTTGTACGACGTATGTACACCAGTTTAGCTTGACTGATATTTACATAATTAACTTATTCATCTTATTGGGTCATTATAGAACTTTCACTATCACGACCTTTAACCCTTTAGGGACGGGAGTCGTAAATAAGCGATTTAAAAATGTTGCGCGCACAGACGGGAGTCGTCAATAAGCGACTCGGCTTATTTATGGCTTAATATGAGTTCCGGGAGTCGTCAATAAGCGAATAACTGTTTTTATGTGACATATGCCCTTCTTGCTTAGAAAAAACAGTAGATATGTCCTTTTTGCACGCATATTTTAGCACTTTTGAGCGTTCTGATTTGTTACTACATATGCCTCGCTTTACTCGCTTTTTGATTGGTCATGACACTTTCTTGAACTGTGAAATGATTTTATAATTTTATAATAAATGTATGTATTAGCAAATTAAAATAGATCAGTGTAAGGCAAATAGTTTCTTCAATATGGTACCTTGATTACTTTGTGGGCAAACCCAATCGTGAAGTGGGAGGCGGGTGGGGGCGCCAGCTGCAGTCCTGCTAAGGGCGCCAAATAGGCTGGCGCCGGACCTGGGTACATCAGGTGCCTATTCTGGGATTGACCCTTGCTTTCTTATTAAGGAAAAATTTGTCAAAACATATAAGATTTTTAACAAGCGATAACGTAAGGTTGTTAGGCATTGAATTACAAGTGAACAATGATTGCATATTAATTGTAAATTGCTATTTACCATACAACAACGGCAGTAATCTAGATGAATACATTGATTTGCTGTACAAAATTAAGTCATTATCAGATAACCCCAAATATTCTCACTGTATAATAATGGGGGACTTTAACGCACATGTGAACTCGGAATTCTTTGGAGAATTGGGTAACATGTGCGAGTCGGCCAATTTAAGTATAAGTGATGTAAATGTATTAGGGGTAGCCAGTGATAATTTTACATACGTTAGCGATATGAGTGGTACCACCAGGTGGATTGATCATTGTCTCACTAGTAATAATCTAAAGGATCGAATTGTTAAAGTTCATATTTTGCATGATTTCCTTCTTTCTGATCATAGACCATTAGAAATATTAATTAACGTTACCAATTTATGCGCAACACGACTTAACAAGAACTCAATAGGTAAGAATAATCGCGTCGATTGGTCCAATGTTAATATGCAGCAGAGAATAGAATACAAAGACAGAACATGTCACCTCTTTAATAATTTAGAAATTTTGCACCTTGCCTGTAATAATCCTTGCTCAAATGATTCTCACTGTAAACTCATAGATAGGTATTATAGTAAGATAATATCCCTGTTAAGAGAAGCAGGAAGCCCCTTGATTAAATCTTACAACTATCATACTAAGGTTATTCCTGGATGGAATGATTTTATTGCCCCCCTGAAGAGGGAATCGAAAGACGCCTATGATTTGTGGTGCTTTCATGGTAGACCCAGATTAGGACCAGTATACATAAATATGTGTAGAAGTCGGGGTCAGTATAAGGCGGCCAAAAGGCGATGTAAACAGGAAGAAGAGTCTATTCGAGCATCAAAAGCCTGTGAAGCTCGCTTAAATAACGATAACAACAAATTTTGGAAATTTGTTTAGAATCAAACGGGTGTCAAAAATGTCCTCCCTCCGACAATCGATGGGGTGTCGGGGGAGGATGAAATTGCAAAGCTGTGGAAAAACCACTACTCTAGCATTCTTAATAGTGTGAGTAGCGATAATCTTAAGATAGATTGCAGCGAAACGATTGTGGGAGGGACAAGGGAAAATATTTTTATATCATTTTCTGAAGTAAAGAGGTTAATTAAAGAGTTAAAGACTGGTTCTGCGTCAGGGGTAGATGACTTATCGAATGAACACTTAAAATATGCAAATGACGCAGTATGTCTGCATATATCATTGTTCCTATCAGCCATGCTTGCTCATAGCTATATCCCTGCAGAGTTCATGAGGGTATATATCTTGCCCCTGGTCAAAAATAAGTACGGAGACATTCTGTCCAGCAATAATTACAGGCCTATTGCTGTCGCTTCCTGCTTCTCGAAACTACTAGAAAAACTCTTGTTACTCCGATTAAATGATTTCCTATGGACATCTCCTAATCAGTTTGGCTTTAAAAGGTCCCACTCAACTGATCTGTGTATCTATGTACTTAAAGAAACAATATCTAAATACATTGACAGTAATTCAACCATTTATAGCTGTTTCCTTGATATAAGTAAGGCATATGATAGGGTGAACCACAATATTTTATTTGCAAAACTAGAAGAAAGGAAGGTTCCCATGTACATATTAAATTTATTGAAATTTTGGTATTCCCGCCAATCTTTCACTGTTAGGTGGGCCAATGTACTATCCGAGTGTTTTGGCTCCTCTTGCGGGGTGAGACAAGGCTCCTTGCTCTCACCTATGCTGTTTAATGTGTATATTGATGGATTAATTGCTTTACTTAATGAGGCAACAGTAGGATGTTGTATAGATAACACAAGGATAAATAACTTAGTTTATGCCGATGATATGGTGTTAATAAGTCCCTCTGTTAAAGGTCTGGATCGGCTACTAAATGTCTGCGAAGTGTATTCGCAGAAACATGATATTCTTTTTAATGTTACAAAAACTAAGGTTATGCAATTTCATCCTAAAAGCTGTAATCAGCCAGCTGATATAAGGTTTAAAATGAATGGTGAAGTAATTGAGGAAGTACAAGAGTTTAAGTATTTGGGTCAAACTATTACCAGCTCCTTGAGTGATGACTCGGATATAAGAAAACAATCTCGAAGCTTGTGTGCTAAAGCGAATATGACCATAAGGAACTTTCGTTTCTGTACAAGTGAAGCTAAAGACACACTCTTTCGTACTTTCTGCAGTAATATATACGGGCAGCAACTCTGGGTGAATTATAAAAAGGTTCTGGCAGAACCCTAAATTTGCTGTACAACAGGTCTTTTAGACTCTTACATAAATTACCCCCCGAGATGCTCAGCTTCGCAAATGTTTGCTACCCGCAATGTCCCGAGCTTCCCGGAGGTAACAAGACGTGCTCAACATAGTCTAATGCAAAGAATTAAAAAATCAACCAACCCGATCATCCAAGGTATCCATGAGTCCTGCCATTTATCCTCAAAGAGTCTAAGCTATGGACTTCCTGGTACGAAAACGTCTGTCTGTAGCTCCACTTAACTTCGACAATGCAGTATTATTTCTAATCAATTGTATGTATTTCTATCCTTAGTATATGAACTGTCATTGTATTAATAATATTTGTCATATGGACTATAGTCTGCCAATAAACCTTTTCATTTTCATATATATATATATATATATATATATATATATATATGTAAAGAACGACGCTTGTATAGAAGAACGTTCCGCACAAGATGAGGAGGGAGAACGAACGTTCTTCTATACAAGCGTCGTTCTTTACATTAATTATACTGTGTGTTGTTTGCAGTTAAAATGTATATATATATATATATATATATATATATATATATATATATATATATATATATAAATAATATATATATATATATATACATACACAAAGCTGGGCACAAACCGTTAATCCGTTAATCGTTAATTAACGAAGTTAACTTTTTCGTTAACGATTTAACTTTTAAGTTAACTTTGAAAATCATTATCGGACTAATTAACTTCCGTTACATTTAACTTCCGTTAACTCAAGTCCGTTAACCCAAAAAATTCATAAATAAACAAGATCCAGGGGGAGGAACAAGCCTACCTTGGGACTCTGCCGCCAACAGTTGCTGCGACAATCTTCAGGCTTAAGGACTTGAAGTCCAAGGGCCTCGTCTACTGCAGCGCCTTGGTCGACGCACTTTTGGCAGGCATCGACAAAAGGTTTGGGCCCCTCCTGGAGGATGACGAATGCCAGCTGGCTGCTGCCTTCCATCCCAGGTTTCGCCTCATCTGGTTGGACAAGTATGACAACACCAAGGTCGCCAGGGTGAGGAAAAGCATGGAGGGTACAGTCGAGGAGGCCATGAAGCAGCAGTCCAACGAAGTGGGCAGCAACAGTGGAGGCAGCAACAACGAGGAGGAGGAGGAGGATGACTTCTTCAGTGTTGTCATCCAGACAAAAGAGAGCAGCAGAAGCCACAGGTCACTCAAGGGCAAGGCCCAGAACTTGATCAAGACCTGGCTGAAGACCAACTCCAAGGACTTGCTGACAGATGCTGCCTTCTTGGGTGAGCAAGTGTTGGTGGACTTGTTCATCAAGTTCAACACAGCCATCCCCTCCAGTGCTGCAGTGGAGCGTTTGTTCTCTATGGGCAAGGACATCCTGAGGGCCAAGAGATCATCCCTGTCTGATGAAAACTTTGATATGCTAATTTTCATGAAGGGCAACATGCATCTCATGGACAAAATGGAGAACGAGAAGAGGGAAAATTAAATTATATATATTGTCGTAACCATGAAGTTGCAGGCAGAGATCTTTTATAAAATAAGTGAAGGAATGTTATTTTTAAGATTTCGTGGTGTACATCTCTGAACGCAGTGTGGTTTGGTATTGAACACCCATTCTCTGACTTTAATTCCCTTCACGGGCACCCTTTAAGTTGGGCGTACCCGGTGATTTTATCTCTTATTTTCGTCCAGGATTATTCGGCCTACCCAAGACGGATGGCCCTTTAAATTGATAGGCTAGGTTCCTTCGGCTTTCCACAAGCCTACTTTGAACGTTAATTTTCCCCAGCTAACAAGAGGGGTCTATCACAAGGTATTTAAAACAACACACGCCCTCTTATAAATTTTATTAAATGTTACTCGACACAGTACATGCATTTAATAGTTTATTCTGAATTACATATATAAAATTTTAGTCAATACAATAATCTTAACGTCTAAGACAAAGTTCACCGTGTGATGAATTTAAATCGATAAATTGATCAACAATGATAAATCTAAAGCAAAGATTAACAGTTATCTGAATTAAATAATTTATAGATCGAGGGGTTTTATATTTTAGTGCAACAAAAATAAATAACAAGAAATGAAGTGGTCGCAATTCGACCCAGATATTCAAAGGATTAGTTACTTCCTACGGGCAGGAGAAAAAATCACTCCCACTTGTGCTGCGTACGGACCGTAGATTTACGGTCCACCCAAAACTTTCAAAGCTACAATCTATCAATTAACGGGACTTACTGCCGAACCCAAATTGACGGATTCAGGAAATTAGGGCCCAGACGTACCCTATTTCTTATTTAAGTGGAGCCAAATTAAATTAATGGAAAGTTCACAAAACTCTTGGTCCGTTGGTTAACCTAAATTAAGATACAATCAAGTTCTCGGTTACGGTCGCTAACAATTAAATGATTATGTTCAAATTTCCGCGTAAACGAATGTCATGAACTATAAGTTCGTAATTTTTATTTAGTGACAATTGATACTTTCAGTTTTAATTTTTCTTACACCACAAGTCTACAGGGGGTTTGTTTAGCCACAGTTAACTTCAAGGAGGAACGACTACAACTGACTTAACAATTTTCGAATTTACTTTACAATTTTGAAGGACCCCGCCTTCCAATATTCTGCAAACCTATCAAACCCTTTGTTTTCCTAAGATCGTCCCTCCAGAAGGCTATTACCCATACAAGAGGGAAAGAAGGCGTCTTTACTACGTTTCCCAGGATCCTGGGCCCCCTGATTGGAGCGGGACCTGATTTCCGAGTATAAACCCCTCCTTCTTCCCAAAAATACATTTAAATACCGTTAACAGATTCGAAGTCTTAAGTTTATGACCCCCTCGTGGTTCAACTTTAGCAGCGTCTTCGAATCTGTCTTACAAAAGTCACACCATCATGCAAAAGAGATATTAAAATCTTCGACCTAGCGAAAGAGGAAACCACGCATTTGCACGTACGTCCAAATCCGTTGGATTACTCTTCTCGCTGGGGTCGGGTCTCGGTGATAAACCTCTGTCCCCACGTGGTTTGGCTTTATTACTTCTCTGATAATCCGAACTAAGATAGAACAACTTTAAACAATCTGAAACACTTCGGATTTATTCGTTCATGAGTGTTTAAAAACCAAACCACACTGCGTTCAGAGATGTACACCACGAAATCTTAAAAATAACATTCCTTCACTTATTTTATAAAAGATCTCTGCCTGCAACTTCATGGTTACGACAATATATTGTTTTTCATTTTTTTTATAATAAAAGTTAACGTTAACGGTTTATCGGTAACTTCCGTTACATGTTTAACGGATTAACGGATTAACGGTTAACGAAGTTAACTTTTTGGTTAACGGATTAGCGGTTAACGAAGTTAACTTTTTGGTTAACGGTGCCCACCACTGTATATATATATATATATATATATATATTATATATATATATACATTCAACTGCAAAGAACACGCAGTATAAATAACGTAAAGAACGACGCTTGTATAGGAGATATTCGCGCAAGACGAGAGAGAGAGAACGAAACAAATGAAAAAATGAGGTAACCACCTGGGAATCGAACCCGGGATCTTCCGATTGCCGGTCAGACGCGATACCATTACACCATGGGCCTCACTCTTCCAAATGCCGTAATTCTTCTACATACTCGCAGAAACCAATGCCCCAAGGGGGCACCTCCCGCATGCCGTAACATTATATACATTCAACTGCAAAGAACACGCAGTATAAATAACGTAAAGAACGACGCTTGTATAGGAGATATTCCGCGCAAGACGAGAGAGAGAGAACGAAACAAATGAAAAAATGAGGTAACCACCTGGGAATCGAACCCGGGATCTTCCGATTGCCGGTCAGACGCGATACCATTACACCATGGGCCTCACTCTTCCAAATGCCGTAATTCTTCTACATACTCGCAGAAACCAATGCCCCAAGGGGGCACCTCCCGCATGCCGTAACATTATATACATTCAACTGCAAAGAACACGCAGTATAAATAACGTAAAGAACGACGCTTGTATAGGAGATATTCCGCGCAAGACGAGAGAGAGAGAACGAAACAAATGAAAAAATGAGGTAACCACCTGGGAATCGAACCCGGGATCTTCCGATTGCCGGTCAGACGCGATACCATTACACCATGGGCCTCACTCTTCCAAATGCCGTAATTCTTCTACATACTCGCAGAAACCAATGCCCCAAGGGGGCACCTCCCGCATGCCGTAACATTATATACATTCAACTGCAAAGAACACGCAGTATAAATAACGTAAAGAACGACGCTTGCGCGGAATATCTCCTATACAAGCGTCGTTCTTTACGTTATTTATACTGCGTGTTCTTTGCAGTTGAATGTATATAATGTTACGGCATGCGGGAGGTGCCCCCTTGGGGCATTGGTTTCTGCGAGTATGTAGAAGAATTACGGCATTTGGAAGAGTGAGGCCCATGGTGTAATGGTATCGCGTCTGACCGGC
The DNA here is from genome assembly GCA_023014485.1 of Bathynomus jamesi. Taxonomy (NCBI): domain Eukaryota; kingdom Metazoa; phylum Arthropoda; class Malacostraca; order Isopoda; family Cirolanidae; genus Bathynomus; species Bathynomus jamesi. The sequence continues at coordinate 10,569 of JAJOZX010015411.1, read as the reverse complement.
AATCGGAAGATCCCGGGTTCGATTCCCAGGTGGTTACCTCATTTTTTCATTTGTTTCGTTCTCTCTCTCTCGTCTTGCGCGGAATATCTCCTATACAAGCGTCGTTCTTTACGATATATATATATTATATATACCTGTGACATTAGCACAGTTACTCCTAAAAACAAAAACAAAAACCGACAATGTAGAAAGAAAATAAACTTTAGACCGGTAACATAAATAAAAAATACAAACGTGTAGTAATTCTTTTTCATACATTTTTAATTGTTTATCATCACTAATACGTTATACAATTTAAATATTTTGTATAAAATATAAGATAATTAATTGATGTTGCAGAAATAATTAGATGAAGCCCATATTTACAAAATTTGTAAAATTATTTCCTATTTATTAGTTATTATGGCGTATATTAAAACAAAGATAGAAGTACCTTTGTAAGTGTGATCACTGTAAAACATTTTTTACACCTTTGTTAAGGACACTTAAATGTAAATATTGACGTACTTTCACTTAAGTAGTTGCATGGGTGACTTCTACGCACCCAGATGATGTAGCGACCGTGACTCGGATCTCGTGTAAAGCCGTACGTCCCTTTCGTCATATGACCTTAGTCCTTAGATGCTACGAAGGAAATTAGATAAGCCATAATTCCAAAATAATGTATACATGATGCAAACCCTCAAGAAAAAGGAAAAAAAATATTCCATGTATCCATACCACGTACAGCGCGTTCAGCACCTCCAACCTTGGGGATCGTGTCCAACGGCTGGAATTTTGTAATTGACTCAATGCCGATCGACAACTGCATCGATACGTCTTGTTCTGTGATGATGCTCAATTTACCCGCGACGGTGTCAACAATACTCGCAGTTCACGTGTGTGGTCAGAAATGAATCCTCATGCCATGGTGGAAAGTAATTTTCACATCGGTTCAATGTCAATGTGTGGTGTAGTATTCTCCACGGTCAGCTGATTGGTCCATTTATCTTCGAAGGTGGTCTTACGGGTGACATTTATCTACGATTTCTGCAAGACGAACTGCCACCACTGTTAGAAGATGTACCTTTGGCAACACGATTGCGTATGTACTTCCAACAAGACGGAGCTCCTCCCCATTTTAGCCGTGCAGTGAGAACGCATCTCGATGATCGCTTACCTGGTCGATGGATCGGTCGTGGTGGTGCACAAAATTGGCCACCCAGGTTTCCGGACCTAACCCCTCTGGATTTTTATCTGTGGGGGCGCATGAAAGAGCTGGTGTACCAGAGAAAAGTGGAAACACGAGATGTATTGCTCCGTCGCATTTTGGATGCTGCAGCCCTCATAAAGGACAATCGTAATGAACTAATGCGAGCTACACGCACGATTCACAGACGAGCCGCGATGTGTATCGAGGCCGAGGGTAGTCATTTTGAACAGTTATTGTAAATTCATGAATAAAAACTTTAGAAGTTATTTGTTCGCTTATTCTTATTTTTAAACATTCAAACATCCATAGATCCATAACCGTTAAGAATCGGAACTATGTTCATAGGAAGTTTTTGACTGGGAATGACCTCAGCTATAAGCTCCCGAAGTTGTGACATTTCGTCGTGAATCACCTGTATATGTAAGGATAATCAACGCCGACGTCAACATTATGAAGATTTAATATCAGACGTTTCGGAAGTCCAACTCCCATCATTAATGGCATATTTAATTTGTACGCAGAACTATAGTCATTTAACTTCGGCTTTTATCTCTCTCTCTCTCTCTCTCTCTCTCTCTCTCTCTCTCTCTCTCTCTCTCTCTCTCTCTCTCTTCTCTCTCTCTATATATATATATATATACACAGGGGCGTCCGCAGGATTTTTCGCAAGGGGGGGGCAAAACTAACTTATTAGTTCTTATTAGGAGAAAAAAAAAGCACTGCGACCAATACGAGTAAAAACCGTCATCTCCCCTTATCATAGCCTGCTTTCGGTGCTAAATTTAGCACCGAAAGCATTCTATGATAAGGGGAGATGACGGTTTTTACTCGTAGTGGTCGCAGTGCATTTTTTTTTCTACCAGTCAAGTCCATTTTTTATATGTTATATGATACTATGATTAACTATAATCGTGTAAGTTTCAGTGAAATTGACCAAAAGGTTTTCGAGAGAAAAAAATAAATAAAACACTCAATATAATGATCTTTGCAAATAATTCCATTACTATATCTTTCAGTATAGTTTATTTAACACTTTAAGTTCAACGACACGGCACTTCGGTAAAGTAAAGGTAAAGTAAACGACATTTCCTTGAATGTGGAAACACTGACTGAGCTGCAGTAGAATTATAGAAGTCGTTGCGTGGGCAAACACAAATTTCCAAGGGAGGGCAACTGCCCCCTCTTGCCCCCCCCCTCCGGACGCCCATGTGTATATATATGGGTGTCCCAAAAAAAACTATATACTCTTTATAGCATCATATATTTTATAATTTAAAAAAACCCAAACAATATATTGTTATAGCAATTGCCAATGAAAGGTAAATTAGTAATCTAAGTGATCAAAATGTTATAGCGAGTTGTTTGCATATAAAATTTAATTAACTACGCCAAGTGCTCAAAATGTTCTCCGGCGGCATGAATGCACTTTTGAATGCGTCGACTAACTGATTCGCAGACATGGACTAATGTGGATGCTGTGATGGTCCCGCACTTTTCTCTAACTGCATCCTTAAGGTGTTCGAGTGTTGCGGGTCTTGTACCATAAACTGCATCCTTCAGGTAGCCCCACAAGTAAAATCAAGTGGAGTCAAGTCCGGTGAACGTGGCGGATACTCAACGCTTCCTCTTCGTCCTATCCAACGGTTAGGCAACGTTTCATCGAGGTACCTTCTGACATCACACTGATAATGAGGGAGGGGGGCTCCATCTTGTTGAAAGTAAAAGTCGTCGTTTCCAAACAACTTCCGAACTGCGGGTATAATTTCTGTCCGCAGCATGTCGAGATATGCGGCACCGGTAACTGTCCCATTAAAGAAAAATGGTCCAACCAAACCCCTGGATGATAAACCACACCATGCTGTTAATCCTGGTAAATTAACATATTTATCCACATCAACGTGTGGATTATCAAGTGACCAGTACCTGGAGTTGTGTCGATTTACTGTGCCATTCAGCTTGAAGGTAGCTTCATCAGACCACACGATTTTGTTGTATGAAAGTGCATTCATGCCGTCGGAGAACATTTTGAGCACTTGGCGTAGTTAATTAAATTTTATATGCAAACAACTCGCTATAACATTTTGATCACTTAGATTACTAATTTACCTTTCATTGGCAATTGCTATAACAATATATTGTTTTTTTTTTTTTAAATTATAAAATATATGATGCTATAAAGAGTATATAGTTTTTTTTGGGACACCCTGTATATATATACGAGGGTAATTCAATAAGTATCCGCACTTTTTATTTTTACAATTTTATTTTCACATCTGATAGATTATAAACACATCACTTCTCAACATAGTCTCCCTGTTTCCCAATACACTTAGTCCAGCGATCTACAAGCTTCCTAATGCCATCACAAAAGAATGTTTTTGGCTGTGTGCATAGCCAGTCATGCACCGCCTCCTTCAGGTCATCATCGTCTTGGAATCGCTGACCTCTCAAAGCGTCTTTTAGTGGTCCAAACAGGTAAAAATCCGAAGGTGCCAGGTCTGGACTGTAGGCTGGATGGTCGCGAACTTCAAATTTAAGTTCTCGAAGGCATTTTCTAGTCTGTGCAGCGTATGAGGGCGCGCATTGTCGTGTAACAGAATAACACCTTCCGACAATCTCCCTCTCCGTTTTGTGCGAATTGCTCGCTTTAACTCATTCCGAAGCATGTCAGAATACGATGCACTTGTTACTGTAGTTCCACGCTCTAGATAATATTCAAGGATAGGGCCTCGTGTATCCCAAAACAGTGTTAGTATAACATAACTCGGAATGAGTTAAAGCAAGCAATTCGCGCAAAACGGAGAGGGAGATTGTCGGAAAGTATTATTCTGTTACACGACAATGCGCGCCCTCATACCGCTGCACAGACTAGAAAATGCCTTCAAGAACTTAAATTTGAAATTCGCGACCATCCAGCCTACAGTCCAGACCTGGCACCTTCGGATTTTTACCTGTTTGGACCACTAAAAAACGCTTTGAGAGGTCAGCGATTCCAAGGCGATGATGACCTGAAGGAGGCGGTGCATGACTGGCTATGCACACAGCCAAAAACATTCTTTTGTGATGGCATTAAGAAGCTTGTAGATCGCTGGACTAAGTGTATTGGGAAACAGGGAGACTATGTTGAGAAGTGATGTGTTTATAATCTATCAGATGTGAAAATAAAATTGTGAAAAAACAAAGTGCGGATACTTATTGAATTACCCTCGTGTATTATATATATATATATATATATATATATATATATATATATATTACCTAGTAAACTTTTACATATGTGTGTCGATCAGTAATGGGACGTTGTGAACAATGTGTTCAAATTGAAGGAAGATACTTTGAACATCCAAAATAAACAATTATTGTCGCTTTTCTTAATGTTGCTGTATTTGAAATAAAATTATTAAGTATCGCATAATTTTTGTTAAGATATTGCGTTCATATAAAAATTACAAGGTAAGTTTGGCACACCCTGTGTGTGTGTGTATTATATATATATATATATATATATATAGACAAAATTCGAAGTTAAATGACTATAGTTCTGCGTACAAATTAAACATAGCACCGATGATGGGAGTTTGACTTCCGAAACGTCTGAAATTAAGTCTTCATAATGTTAACGTGGGCGTTGATCATCATTTTTATCTCTCTCTCTCTCTCTATATATATATATATATATGTGTGTGTGTGTGTGTGTCTAGCCAATGAGTAAACAACTGAACACACTACATTTACAAAGGCTTGCGCAATCCCAAAAGTTTAATTGCGATATTTTTAACATTTGTTTTCACTCTAACCTCAAAAATATCAGTAAGATAAAGAAAAATAATAAAATACCCCCTCCCCCTTTACTTACAAAAGTCTGCCTAATAAAAGTATCACTAAATTCTACATTTTTTATTTCTTTATCTCGTATAATATTTACCATAATTTATGGTGAAGTGACACTCAAAACAAATGTCTGTAGGACTTATTATTGCAAGTTTCAAGGTTGAGGAGGTTCTTTATACTGAGCGATGAAGTTGGAGAGAGAAAGAAACGATTTAATGTAAGAACAGTCAAACGCAATACATAATTCAGATAGAGTAATTACAACCTACAGGGTGTCCCATAAGTCCGATCTCATAGGAAAATTTATTTAAAAATAAATTTACCAAAGTAAGGCATCAGAACTAAAACAAATGTTCAAATTGATGTCTCGTTTTGGGACCTTTTCCCCAGGAGTGTAACTCGCTTTCATATTAGCCACTGCGTGTTATTCTACCCGCAACAAAAAAAAAAAAGTCCCAAAACAAGACATCAATTTGAACATATGTTTTAGTTCTGATGTATATTACTTTTGTAAATTTAATTTAAAATAAATTTTCCTTTGAGACCGAACTCGTGGGAAACCCTGTATATAAATGTCGCACACATTAAAACACACGCAAGGATTATGGAATCCTTACAATACATTCAAAAGGAAGTCATCACCAAATGAATAGACTTTATTAAACTTAATAATACTTAAAACAATTGTTTTATAAAATGTTTTCAATTTATTATTAAACAATTTCCTTCATTTTTGTTTTTACGTTTCATGAACAAGATCGATTTTCATAATGTCGACGTTCTACATCATAATTAAACGAGTAGCACAGCGGGAAAAAGGGATAAGCGACAAAAATCAGCGAAATGCGTTTTCTGTTTGAAAAGACAGATTATAATTATATTTATTCTTCCCTATATCACTTTCAATTGGCGGATATGCCATTTTGTGAGTGGAAACACTGTTTCCACTCACAAAATGCCAATTGGAAGTGATAGAGGGAAGCAGTAGCGCAGGCAAGGGGAGGGGGCAAGATGGGCTTTTGGATCCGTCCTTGACACATATATCTTTGTGTGTGTGTGTGTGTGTGTGTGTGTGTGTGTGTGTGTAGATCAGTGCTGTTGGTAACGATCGCTGGCTTTTGCTACTTATCCCCTTTCTCCCGCTGCGCTACTCGTATAGATTTCAGGTTTCAAACTACATTTCAGATTTTCAATGAAAATAACGAATCTAACCAAACCAATCGTAACCTAACCGGGCATAATATAACCTAACCCAATTATGCGTGTCGACATTATGCGTGTCGACTTTGTTCCGGTACCCGTCGTTTTCAATAGTAATTTTTGTATTATCTACAGTGGTGTAGTGCTAAATAAAGAAGTGAGGGAACGCATTTTGAAAGTGTTACTCAGATGCGGGGGGGACAATGGCGAGCGCGGCGAGCCCATACAGCTGGGGGTCCGGGGGCACTGTAAGCCCCCCTAGAAATCTTTTGAAATCTGACCAATTTCAGGGATATTTTGAGGTCATATGCGCTGGATATTAGGATATATTCCAAGGTTGAAGATGCAGTATTTCCAGTGTCATTAGATATATGACATCCAGTACGATCAATAAAAATAGCTAACAACTGGAATGATTAACTAAAAAAAAGTTAACAACTGGTACGCCGTGGTGACTCTTTCACCAGATCTTTATAGGCTAGCATTGCCTCAGTCGATCAATAAAAATAGCTAACAACTGGAATGATTAACTAAAAAAAAGTTAACAACTGGTACGCCGTGGTGACTGTTTCACCAGATCTTTATAGGCTAGCATTGCCTCAGTCGAAGCTAAAAGAAATGAAACAGTTAATGATTCTTTCTCATATTTCTTCTAGGGGTGGGAATTAAAATTTCATGACGTTAGAGATTTGTAAGTTCGGATTTATTTGAAATAGTGAGGGAACGCCGTTTCGTCTACCAAAAAAAGTAAGGGAACGCCGTTCCCACGCGTTCCCACAGCACTACACCACTGATTATAATTATCTAACAGAAGACGCTTAATTAATAAAGTATAAACAGATAAATTTATAATCCTTCCAGTCTTTGTACCAAAACAGACTTTTTGTAACTTTAAGATTTCAGTAAAGAAGGGTTTGGAGCTATTGAAGAATAGGGACCCCAGCCTTCTTTAGTTAGCTTTATTAGGCTAACTAACGAAAATATCATGACCTAACCTAACCAATCGTCAAGGGCGTACAGTTAACCTAACGATTGGTTAGGTTAGGTCGTGATATTTTCGTTAGTTAGCCTTATAAGCCTAACTAAAGAAGGCTGGGGTCCCTATTCTTCAATAGCTCCAAGGGTTTTCATCATTGATCGTTAGGTTCCGTTTTCATATAGCTTTTTAGCATATAGGGTCAAAGGTCCAAAAAGATAAGTAATAAATTGCCGGTTAATGTTTATGCAGTCTCCAACTTGAATTCTAATTCGTTTAGGAATCTTTCCTTAACTTACTACGACATGTAATACGGAATCCAACGATTTAAAATGTTCATGTTGGCCCCAACTTCCCAGTTTCACCAATACTTAATTCGTCATAATTAAATTTTCATTTTGTGACTTCTTGCTTCACTTCCTTATTTCAACCGGAGTTTTGATTCTGCCCGAAGTGTTCATTCTGACGAAGGTCGAGTTTCTTGCCCCCAACTTAGTCCTACAGCTTAACGTGGAATCCGAACCACGATCCACTACGGAAATTATAAAGTTTTCGCCCGGACTCGATCTCACGGCCTCCCGATCAGCGCAGCCCAGCGTTTTAACCACTAGGCTAACCAGGGTACCCACTTATCTACCAACCAATTTTAGTGTATGGAAGGATGAACGGCTGGTTGAGCTGCGCATCTACTGCCATCGCCGAAAATCGAACCTGGGGTCGGTGGATTGGTAATTTTATATATATCTTTGAAAGCTTGAAAATTTTAACTATTTTATATACAGAGAGAGAGAGAGAGAGAGAGAGAGAGAGAGAGAGAGAGAGAGAGAGAGAGAGAGAGAGAGAGAATTTAAATATTTTTAAACTAAATAAAACTATTATTATTATCATATATAATAATTATAATAAAACCCTTTCGAATGTGTACTAGAATACATGGTCAAGTCCTCAAATTCATAATGAATATTCTATCAACGATGAAATAAAGAGTAACCAAATTAAGACTATAACTTATGAGAGACTCGATAACGAATTCCAATACTAAAATTAAAATGTTTTTTTTAGGGGTAACTTTAAAATTTATATTTAGAAAAAGACTAATATATAATTTCCCTCCAAAACATGTGGATGGAATTTTTAGCGAAAAAAGCTCCATTTTAGTATCGTATTTGCATAAGTGTTCCGCGAAATGAAACACACAACCTAAACATAAGTTTTAATAATAAAATAAATAATATTGTTTATATTTCACTGCAAACATGTTCGATAGTTCAAATATATATATATATTAACTGCAAACAACACAGTATAATTAATGTAAAGAACGACGCTTGTATAGAAGAACGTTCCGCACAAGATGAGGAGGGAGAACAAACAAATGAAAAATGAAGTAACCACCCGGGATAGCATATCTGACCGGCAATCGGAAGATCCCGGGTTCGTTTCCCGGGGGTTACCTCATTTTTCATTTGTTTGTTCTCCCTCCTCATCTTGTGCGGAACGTTCTTCTATACAAGCGTCGTTCTTTATATATATATATATATATATATATACAGGGTGGGCGGAAAGTAGCTCCCTATTTTGGATTGGTAAAAAAATACGTATATTATCCATTTATTTCAGAAGAAATAATATGAAAAGGTAGGCATACATGGTAGGTTTTCTCTAAAATTCAATGTGGGCTCCAACTCTTTCCACCAGCTTCTGGAGCCGCCCAGGAATGGCGTCCACTGACTTTAGCAGGAACTCCGGCGGGATGGAGGACATGACTTCCCGAATTCGGTCCTCCAGTTCTTCCAATGTCCTCGGTTTGGTGCGGTAGACTTCCTTTACCCACCCCCAAAGAAAGAAGTCGCACGGTGACAAGTCGGGGCTCCTGGCTGGCCATTGATGTGGACCACGACGACCCATCCAACGCCCAGGGAAGTGGGCATCCAGCCACTCACGGACAACAAGAGCGAAGTGCGGAGGGGCGCCATCTTGCATAAATATCAGATCGTCGATGTTCTCCCATGTGCTGACAACCGGCCAGATCTCGTTTCGCAACATAGCAAGGTACCAGCTCAGCACTTCGCTCTTGTTGTCCGTGAGTGGCTGGATGCCCACTTCCCTGGGCGTTGGATGGGTCGTCGTGGTCCACATCAATGGCCAGCCAGGAGCCCCGACTTGACACCGTGCGACTTCTTTCTTTGGGGGTGGGTAAAGGAAGAAGTCTACCGCACCAAACCGAAGACATTGGAAGAACTGGAGGACCGAATTCGGGAAGTCATGTCCTCCATCCCGCCGGAGTTCCTGCTAAAGTCAGTGGACGCCATTCCTGGGCGGCTCCAGAAGCTGGTGGAAAGAGTTGGAGCCCACATTGAATTTTAGAGAAAACCTACCATGTATGCCTACCTTTTCATATTATTTCTTCTGAAATAAATGGATAATATACGTATTTTTTTACCAATCCAAAATAGGGAGCTACTTTCCGCCCACCCTGTATATATATATATATATATATATATACACACACACCTTACCTTATCCTTATGAACCTTATGTTGTTTCGTGCGTTGGTCTCTCTTCACACGGAGGTCAAGTTGGTGGCCCCGCCTCTAGGTCTGTCTTGGTGGAGGAGCGAGTTGCTTTCTTGCGCTCTCTACCGTACATAGCCAAGCACGCCCGGCTCATCTGGTACCGTCCTGAGCCAGGTATCCAGTCTTCTCTTGAAGACTTCAACTTTGACCCCCGTTACGTTTCTGAGGTCCTTTGGAAGCTGGTTGAAAAGTCTTGGCCCCCTGACAACCAAGCTATTTTCCTTCAGGGTTGAGGAGGTCCCTTGTCGGGCCTTTAATTTGGGAACACTACACATTCTGCCTTTCTTATTTTCCAGTGTTGTTTGAATGGTAATTGGGTTTTAGTTTTAGGTTTCGTACCAGTTTTTCGATCATTTTCCATATGTAGATTATGGTGTACTCTCCTTCTTCTTTCCAGGGAGTACAGATTTAGTTTACGTAGTCTTTCCCAGTAGTTGAGTTCTTTGCAGCCATCAATCTTGGCTGTGAAATGCCTTTGCGTTTCTTCTAGTTTATTAGTTTCTTCCTTTTTATATGGGGACGTCAAAACTGAGCAGTAATCAAGTTTTGGTATAATTAGTGTTTTTAGCAGGGAATCATTACTGTCCTGTCCCTTCTCTTGAACGTTCTTAGTACCTGTCCCGCGACTCTTTTTGCTTTATTTATCGCTATCTGATTTTGTGTTTCGAATTTCGCATCTCTGTCATTATTATCCCGAGATCGATCGCTTTCGTGCTTCTCTGAATTTCCTGTCTGTCTGGAGCAATATGCAGTCTGTTTAAGTTCTTCTTTTCTACCATATCTCAGGAACTGAA
>JAJOZX010015410.1:0-80570 GCA_023014485.1 Bathynomus jamesi | reverse complement strand
TTCTTTTTGTTAAGCCAATCACGTAATCCATTTGAACAGCCAGAACAGATTTGATGTGGCGCCCATGGTTTATCTTGGTCACCTAGATGGCAACCAAAGTATAGCTTGTATATTTTCTTAATTTCGGTTGTAATACTTCGTCGCTGTGTTTAGTTGTCAACTGGCCGCATACGAAACAGAACTTGTCGGGGTCATTCTTACATTGTCGAGGCATGTTGACTGACCTGAGCAAACTATAAATTCAAAAAAAATGTACACCAACTTGACAAGTTCTTGGACTGGACTGATCTTTTGACACACAAAGCACGGCGTTGTTGCCTGAATCACAATGCTGCTAGACGTAAAAGCTCACACCTGAAATACATAAGATGTATAATTAAGATAATTGAAATAAATAAGATGAATAAACTAAAAAAAAACACAATAAAATAAACACAATCAAATGTTGAAATATTAGTATTTTGCCTATTTAAAATGGTTAAATCTGTGTAGTTATATATATGCCTTCATCTTGAAAACTAAACGTGCTAGAAAAAATCTGAATGCAGGTTTGGAATCAGCGTGAAAAATGCTATCCAGCCACCACAAATTTTACTCTGATGAAAAATCTTTGTTGACCAGTGTAATTAGAATATCATCATTCCAAATGCAAGATAATTTTCTTAAAAGTTCATGACGACGACAACGACGACGACGAAAAAAGGTGAAAAGACAATTCACTTCCACCTTTAGTCGGTGAAAAAAAAATGGAATTTACTTGCTGGAAGGAAACCAGATTTGATTTATTTCGTCACTTTCCCTTTCATCGCAGTACCGAATTCCCCATTAATCATCGAGGTTGGGAAAGAGAAGCCAATCACTACCATCAAGTGAAAAGATTCCGTTGCTCACACGCCAAAACCAAGATAAATGTTTCGCATCAACGAAATATTTATATATTTTCTTCTAATAGAAGACATCAACTCGTAGGGTTAAAAAGTTCTGGATGGCGTTATCGAAACGTGCACGCGACGCGAGTTCGAGTCCCATTAGCTCCTAGTTTCTCACTTTGCTATTTTTCCTATTTCAATCTTAAGTGCAGTTATTGCACTAAAACCACTTTCTTAAATCCATGTTAAGGCAAAGAAAATTAAATACTGTAATGCAATATATACCTATATGTTAGCAGTATGTATATATATAAAATAGCTTCACCTCTTACGATACCATCTAAAATAACGAGACCCCCTTCAAACCAATCATCGAACACGGACGAAAACGATGAATAAATTTTATTGGGTGATAAAACCAAATTTTCTCATTAAAACGAAATTCGCTTGAAAATTATCCGTTTCAAATGCGGTCCAGATTAACGCCGTTTCACTGAAGCTCCTCTTCTAAATATTTTACTAAAATTGTCCTCATCCTTGGGAAAAACGTCATAGGATACCGAAACCGTATATTCAATTTTGGAAAATTAATTTTAATGGAAGCAATTTGTATTCTGAAAGAAAAGAATTATATGATTACGGGTGATTCTGGTAAAGTACCATCTCGTAATTCATTTGATTACGAAGGCAAAATACCATTTACGAGTCTCCCTGCATTCAATTTCTCCCCCCAAAGGCAATAAATGATACCGAGGGGGCGTTTAAAGATCTTGTTTGTCGTCCCAAAATCGAGTAATGCGAAAGGGGAAAATTTATTTGTTTACTGGGAACCATTACGTGGAGAGGAGGAGAACGCTATACACAAATTAAAAGAACACACACACGTTTCAACATGCATCATTAATTAAGAGCACCTGCATCTATTATTATTATTACTATTATTATTATTATTAGTAGTAGTAGTAGTAGTTTTACACATACGCCAAAGAATCTATAGTTAAAATAACTATTTGCAAATTCGGCCAAAGGGTTAATCCAACTACATTATATGGTTGATCCAATAGTAGTATAGTTGCACTAGACATGCTTATTGTTCCGGTATAAACTTTAATAATTAGGTCCCCAAAGAAGAGTTAAATTAACTACAGAATAGATGGATTAACCATTTGGTATATTTAATAATTTTAACTAAAGATTTTTCTCCATGCACAATCACAAACAGGCAAAAGCGTTTGTCAATGTGTCGTATGATACAAATCGGAGCAAAATGAGCATTTTGAAAGCAGTAAAATATTCAGCATTCGTCAAAAAGGAACTGAATCTAATTCTCAGTACGTGTGAAAAATAAAATTGCATTCGCAACCAAAAATAGAAGCTATGGCGGAAATATTTCAGCATCTGAAGCGGAGTTCAATCCTTATTCAATTCGAGGGGAAAAGGCACGAATTCAAATTAATATTGACGTCACGCATCCCATGATGGACGGGGTCGTGTTCGGGCGTCCACAAATCCAACTCGATTCTCGAACTGAGCGACACAGTCAGTAAATGAAATTTTATGACCCTTCCAACCAACATTTAACGGTCCACAATCACAGCCAAATTTAGAACACACACACACAATATATATATTATATATGTTAATAGATAGATACTTTTCGATGGCTCTGAAGGACGGTTTAGGATCGACCTGCAATCGACCCCTCCGCAGCATCCCGATTCATTTGCAGGATTTGGTGGAGAAGGGAATTGGTTTCCGCTATCCTCTTGTCCTCGTAGCCAGTTACGCATGGCTGGTCAGGGATTCTGCACAAGAATATTTGAGGGCCATCGAACACCCCGGCTTTTATTCTCTCTTCACTTAGAGAAAAGAATTGGTCAGAAATGTATTTGAAACAGTTGCCATCTCTATCCAAAGCCTTTACAAATTGCTTCATTGACCCTACTTTAATGTGCAATGGTGGTAGCAACACTTTTGCAGATGTCACAAGAATTTCGTTGATAACATTTTTGCTGCCTGGTGTTAAGTTAGTTCTTTGGGGTCAATCCTTCTTTTTCCAATGATCAACCTATGCTCTGCTGTCACACTCACATATGAAGCAAAGCATCTTCGTATATCCAGATTGTTGGCCAAAAAGTATGGATATCACCTTCAAATCTCCACAAATGATCCAGTTATGATCAATATATTTTATTTTATCTAAAAAGAATTTCATGCTGTCATAATTTTCTTTCATGTGGACAGAGTGGCCAATGGGGATGGATGCCAGTTGATGCGGCAAAGCAGCTTTTAGACTTGACATTGAACTGTCAATGAACAATCTCCACTCTTTTGGATCACAGTCTGTGCCCACAGTATTCATAAGACTAGGTATGTCAGTACAGAATACTAGAGAACCATCCATAGAGAAGAATTGAACAAATTCTTGTTCTCTGCTCCTGTGCCAGGAATATGAAGTTCCAGTAGCCAGTAAATTTCTTTCACTCTTCTATACAAGCGTCGTTCTTTACATTATATATATATATATATAATATATATATATATATATATATATATATATATGGGAATGAACTCAGAATGGTCCCCTGAGTTTTTAATGATACACACAGACAGTGCATGGAACAAGGAACTCTTCTGGGATAATTAAATCCACTATAGTCCGAATAAGTAATGGTATTTGTCATTTACCATTACTTATTCGGACTATAGTGGATTTAATTATCCCAGAAGAGTTCCTTGTTCCATGCACTGTCTGTGTGTATCATATATATATAATATATATGGCCGGATTAAGGCCAACTGATGCCCTAAGCACAGCCCAACAATGGTTCCCCCTCAACCCTTCCATTGTCTAACTGACAAGACATTGACTCAATAAGTGCTGAATGTGAAATAGTAGATTAAAAATTCAGTTTTCTTAAAGGCCATCCCCCAGGCCAGACCCCACAACTATATTAAATATAACCTGTTTTTTAATTTTATTTATTAATTTTATTTTATTAAAACTCTGTGGTGCCCCCTTCCTTTGGTGCCCTAAGCACGTGCTTATTTTGCTTAATGGTTAATCCAGGCCTGTATGTATGTATATATATATATATAAATGGCTGGAACAAAGGAAACCAAATGGAAGGAAAACACGACTCAAACTTTGATAGATAAACAAATAAATAAAGTCCCCAATTTCTTTTTCACCCCAAAAATATCCAATACTGGGACACAAAACGGAACAGGAAAAAGGAGTTTCTCACTCCTCTTTCGAGCAGAAAACAAATAAAAAATTTATTTATCAAAAAACACTCAGAGAGAAAACATTATTTTAATTTGTATTATTTCATTATATTATACATATATATATATACACACACGAAAAAAAGAACGAGGCTATTCAAAACTGCATCAAAAGAGGCAAAACTAAGTTTAAGAAACGAATTCCGTTTTGAACGAATGAAGAATCATCAAACCGTTCCTCAGAGAAGAAAGTTACACGCGAAACGAACAGGCCTTACGTTCATTATTAATTAAATAAAAATGAATGTTTATGTAGTTTACATTTACTTCTCACAATCAGGATAACTTTCTGCTTCATATATTATATATATATATATTTTTTTTTTTTTAAGTTCGGGAAGAACCGATTCGCCTCTATTTAAAAGGGCATATCTCGGCGGAAAAACAAAGAAAAAGTGAGAGGAAAGACAGAGGAAAAAGAAAGGGTGGAGGGGACAGTCGAAGTGGAAAAAGACCAAGGATGACAAGGACTGCAGGGTCGAGCCCCATCATCCTTGGGTGCTAGGGCCGGGAGGGCGCACGTGAAACCTCCAGGAACAAGCACGTACAAACGAGCACAAAGACTCAAGAGCACGAGCTTAGAACCCCCTTGCGGGGATTATATATATATATTATATATATATATATATATATATATATATTTTAACTGCAAAGAACACACAGTATAATTAATGTAAAGAACGACGCTTGTATAGAAGAACGTCTCGCACAAGATGAGAAAGAACGAAATGAAAAATGAGGTAACCACCCGGGAATCGAACCCGGGATCTTCCGATTGCCGGTCAGATATGCTAACCACTCCACCATGGGCCTCGATTAATCAGAAGTCGTAATTCTCCTACATACGAGCAGAAACCAATGCCCTGAGGGGGCACCTCCCGCATGTCGCACATATATACATATATACGTTCTTCTATACAAGCGTCGTTCTTTACATTAATTATACTGTGTGTTGTTTGCAGTTAAAATGTATATATGTGCGACATGCGGGAGGTGCCCCCTCAGGGCATTGGTTTCTGCTCGTATGTAGGAGAATTACGACTTCTGATTAATCGAGGCCCATGGTGTAGTGGTTAGCATATCTGACCGGCAATCGGAAGATCCCGGGTTCGATTCCCGGGTGGTTACCTCATTTTTCATTTGTTCGTTCTTTCTCATCTTGTGCGGAACGTTCTTCTATACAAGCGTCGTTCTTTGCATATATATATATATATAATATATATATATATATATATATATATATATATAGAGAGAGAGAGAGGTGTTTCAGGAGGAAAGGTCAATACTTCGGGAGGTGATAGTATCGGTCATTGTGAGAAAAAAAGTTCATATGAACATGTGTCTAATTCTGAATGGTTACGGAGATAGAGTTGATTGAATCTGATGCGCGCGCAGCTCTTCCTCCCCCCGCGGTGGTCCCATTCAATGGCCACCAAGGTCTCCAGACCTCTCTCCGTTAGATTATTGTTTGTGGGGGTGGATGAAAAGTCAAGTTTACAAAAGAAAGGTGGATACACGAGACGAATTGCTCGCGTGCATTTTGGATGCTGCTGCCCACATAAAGGAACGTCAAGATCAACTCACGATGGGATTTTCGAAGACGTATTGTAAACTGTAACAAATTTGTCATTTCTGTATCTGATACCATTCAAAATGCCAATGTTCAAACATTAAATGTTAGAAACAGTAATTGGTTTCTCTTTCTTGATTACCATTAACAATGCTTTTGTATATGTAGATTCAAACAGCTCTATCTCCGTAACCATTCAGAATTAGACACATGCTCATATGAACTTTTTTCCTCACAATGACCGATACTATCACCTCCCGAAGTATTGACCTTTCCTCCTGAAACACCATATATATATATATATATATATATATAATATATATATATATATATATATGCTGCAAATACACAAGGAAAAAGAAAAACGATTCCAAGGCCTCTCGTGTATTCAGAGCTACACCTCGTCAGGGAATGAAGAGAGAAGGCAAGATGCCCATAATATATACAACATAGCGGAAACCAAAACAATTAGCACATACTCAACAAGAGTTAATGAGAGGCAAAAAGAATTTTAACACGATATTGTCAATTTTATACATTCCCGCACTGTGTGAAGAAGTACACTTTTGGACGATATTTACAACAACTTACATAGAAGATGCAAAACTCAAAACAGAAAATTAAACAACAGACTGGAGGATTTAATTCGTAATAGTTATTGGACTAAAAAAAAGTGATTTTAGTAATATTGTTAGCTTGTCGTCCCATGAGCTAGACTTCAATACGAAATGTGCGTTAGGTTTTGGGTTAGGATTCTCTGTCCCAAAAAAGGCCAGCAGTTTACTGATTGCTAAGCCTTTTATCAATTTTGAAAAACAGTAATATATCCGAAAGTGAGGTGACTTTAGCCAAAGGTTATGTGTATAGTGCTTTTAATACGAGGTATGAATCGAATTATCCTTTGAGGTTTGAAAAAGCCCTAAAAACACTTAAAAAATAATGATTCATTACATATTACTAAAGCGGACAAATCTAATTCGATCGTCATCATGGACAAAAACAGTTACGTTGAAAAGGATGTTAATAAAACGTTTAACAGAAAATTAAGAGAAATACTGTATTAAAAAATAACTATAACGGGCTTTCGCAGCAGTTTCTTAGTATCAATCCGTCACTACCATATCTATACGGCTTAGTAAAACACACAAAGTTAATAATCCCATGAGGCCTATGTTAGCTCAGTAGGCTCCGTAACCTATAAGCTATCTAAATGGTTAGTTAGTTTATTAATGCCGTTAGTTGGCTCTATTTCTGAATCACATATTGTAAATACCATGGATCTTATTGACAAACTGAAGTTTCCTAATGACCCTAATTTCAAATTGGTAAGCTTTGATGTATGCTCGTTATTCACAAAAGTCCCTGTTGATGACCTACTTGATTTTTTAAAAGATAAGATCTCTGAATATTCTTTCCCTGTTCAACACAACATTCTTATTGATTTAATTAAGCTTTATGTCAAAGATTTTAAATTTCAGTTTGAAAATAAGTTTTATGCTTTGTCGTTTGGATTGGCGATGGGAAATCCCTTTTCACCTGTACTAGCTAATTTATATATGGGATTTTTTGAAAGTAGAACTTTGCCTACGATTGTTAATTTTAACCTGGTTTGGCACAGGTATATAGATGATATTTTATGCCTTTGGCCCAATAATTTGGATGTTGACTTATTTCTTGGTAGGCTCAACAATCGTCCCATCTATTAAGTTCACAGTTGAAAAAGAAAATGATGGAAGCTTATCTTTTCTGGATCTAAAAATTTGGAGATGCTCTAATCAGTTCAAATTTGAAGTCTATCGCAAGCCTACTAATAATAACTCTAATGTGCATTTTTATTCTAACCATCACCCTCGATTAAATCCTCTATTTTCTCTTCTATGTTTCTTAGAGCATTGAGAGTTGTGTCCTGAATTTTTAGATTCCGAGTTATGCAATATCATGAATATTGGTACTAAATTATGTTATCCTATTTCATTTTTAGATAACTGTCTTAAGAAAGCCAAGAATAGGTATTATAATAATGTAATTGTAAGGAATTTGAACGTAAAAATATCCTTAGCTTACCTTACCATGTTAATTTTCAATATCTTCCGACTTTACTTCAAGCAATTGGCATCAATGTAGTCTTTAAGTATAATAATACTGTTAAATCACGCCTAATAAAGAATAGCCTGGATAATGTTGTTGGTTGTGTGTATTCGATCGGATGTACACAATGTAACTCAGTATATATAGGCTAAACGGGTAAAACGTTAGATATTAGGGTAAAACAGCATAAATATGCATGTAGAACAGCTAATAATTCCAATGCTTTGTTTAATCATATGTATAGATGTAATCATAGCATCAAGTGGGATAGTTCTAAAGCGCTTGTTGAAAACAGATATATAATAGAAAGAAATATTCTAGAATGTGCATTTATCCATTTTAAAAACAATTTCAATAACAGTGCGGGAATGTCTAAAACTGACAATATCTTGTTAAAATTCATTTTGCCTCTCATTAACTCTTGTTGAGTATGTGCTAATTGTTTTGGTTTCCGCTACGTTGTATATATTTATGGGTATCTTGCCTTCTCTCTTCATTCCCTGACGAGGTGTAGCTCTGAATACACGAAAATCCTTGGGATCGTTTTTCTCTTTTTTTGTGGGTTTGCAGCATTCATTCACTTCACGTGTTTAATTGTGAAATTCATCCCATATATATATATATATATATATATATATATATATACACATTCAACTGCAAAGAACACGCAGTATAAATAACGTAAAGAACGACGCTTGTATAGGAGATATTCCGCGCAAGACGAGAGAGAGAGAACGAAACAAATGAAAAAATGAGGTAACCACCTGGGAATCGAAACCGGGATCTTCCGATTGCCGGTCAGATCCCGGGTTCGATTCCCAGGTGGTTACCTCATTTTTTCATTTGTTTCGTTCTCTCTCTCTCGTCTTGCGCGGAATATCTCCTATACAAGCGTCGTTCTTTACGATTATATATATATATATATATATATATATATATATATATATTTTATATATTTATATATTTTTTTTTCGGTCGACTGCAGGTCGATCCTGAACAGTCGTTCGAACTCTCATAAAGTCATATCCTTACATTGGTTCGTAGATAAATGAATACCATAAAAATCCTTCAAATGATGCGGGATGCTGCAGGAGAGTCGACCACAGGTCAGTCCTAAACATTATTTCAAAATCCAACCAAAAAAGTAAGTGTATATATATATATATATATATATATATATATATATATATATATATATATATATATATATATATAATATATATACAGCGCCGGCTCTTCCATTACGCAGATCACGCAGTGTGCGTGGGGCCGCGCGAGGCGGGAGAGCCCCCAGCGAGCAGTATAAAAAATTAATTAATGAATGACAGAAATAAAAAAAAATAGGCCAAACTGATTTTTTTAAAACTTTTGCAGCGCCATTCATTTTATTTCCATATAAAATCTAGCAATTTTTGTTGGTAAAGTCATAAAAATTAAAATGTAAACAAACACCTAATGTGTGCCATCAGAACTGCCATCTCAGAAGATGACTGCACTGGAATTGCTGATTTACATACACGAGAAGCAGCTGATAGAGTTATATCCAAACCTATGGATTGCTCTCAGAATTGCAGTCACTCTTCCAGTGACAGTAGCCACAGCTGAAAGGAGTTTATCCAAGTTGAAGCTAATTAAAACGTACCTCAGGTCAACAATGTTACAAGAACGTCTGAGTGGGCTTGCCATCATGAACATCAATCGGGAAGTAGGCCGGACGCTGTCCTATGATGATATTATTGATGAATTTGCAATAAAAAAAGCCAGGAGAGAAAGGTTTTGAATGTATGTGATATATATCTATCTAAATAAACTTATTAGATTTTTGTATATTTAATTGTATACAGGGTGTTTATAAAGTCCCTATCAATTTCAGTGAAAACGTAGCAAAAAGGGTGAAATTCAATAACAATATAATATCAATACTTAAGCATATGATTCTATCTACATGAGCACCATCAGTATCTCTACAGAGTTCGAATCTGTCAGCAGCATTGCGGAACACATTTTGGAGCATGACAGGGGGTATTTTTGTAACTGCTGTTACGATACGAGCATGTAAATATCCCAGCTTCATTCAGATGGCATTTTAAACACCGTCGTCTTTCAACACGATGGGGCACCTTGTCATTACGCAAACATTTTTCGGGAGTACCTAAATGAATGATTTCCAAATCGGTGGATCGGACGTGGAGGCAACAGGCCCTGGGCGGCTCGATCTCCTGACCTAACGCCCTTGATTTCTTTGCATGGGGCTTTATCAAATCAAACGTCTATCAAGCGAGGGTTACAGATCTGCAAGATTTACGTGCTCGGATCGTAACAGCAGTTACAAAAATAACCCCTGTCATGCTCCAAAATGAGTTCCGCAATGCTGCTGACAGATTCGAACTCTGTAGAGATACTGATGGTGCTCATGTAGAATCATATGCTTAAGTATTCATTAAATGTATGCCTTCTATTATATTGTTAGTGAATTTTACCCTTTTTCCTACGTTTTCACTGAAATATGGACTTCATAAACACCATTACAACCTGATGAAGTAGTGAGTTGGTTTCTTGTGCTCTCCACCTCACACAGCAGGTACGCCCGGCTCATCGGGGATTGTTCTGAGCCAGGTGTCTAATCTTCTTTTGAAGATGTCCACTGCAACTCCCTTCGTGTTTCTTAGGTCTTTGGGCAGCTGATTAAACAGTTTTGGTCCTCTCACAACAAAACTATTTTCTTTCAGGGTTAAGGATGTTCCCTGTCTCGCCTTTAATTTGGGAATACGACACAGTCTACCGTTTCTACTTTCCACCGTTGTTTGGGGAGTTATAGGGTTCAGAGTAAGATTAGGGACTAGTTTCTCCATTATTTTCCAAGTGTAAATAATGGTGTATCTCTCTCTTCTCCTTTCCAGTGAATATAGGTCAAGTTCGCGTAACCTTTCCCAGTAATTTAGTTCTTTGCACCCGTTGATCTTGGCTGAAGCTTCTCTGGATTCCTTCCAGCTGTCTAATGTCTTGTTTTTTATATGGGGATTTTAGGACCGAGCAGTATTCCAATTTGGGTATGATCAGGGTTTTCAGTAGCGGAATCATTACATTCCTATCCCTTCGTTTAAAGGTTCTCAATATGTGCCTCCATTTGGGGTATACTATTCCATGGATTTTAGATCTTCTCTTTTTCCGTACCGTAAAAGCTGAAATTTCTCGGTGTTAAACTTCATATTGTTGTCTTCCGTCCACTTGTAGATTCTGCGTATGTCGGTTTGTAGAGATACTATATCTTCTGGGTTTCTTATTTTTCTACTGATCTTTGTGTCATCCGCAAAGGATGTTACTGTGCTGTCTCTGGTAACGTCCTCATCTATGTCAGTTAGCATGATTATGAAGAGTAGTGGAGCTAGTGATGTAAAAAAAACCGTTTTTTTTTTGTTTTTTGTTGTCGTTTTTTTTTTTTTTTTTTTTTTTTTGTTTTTTTTAATAATTAATATAGATATTGCCAATTTAATTATAAGGTATACTTTTGCAATGATATATATTATAAAAATAAATAAATAAATAATAAATAGGCCATATGGTACCAGTATAGAATGTCCTTTTCAGCCTATTTACAGAAAAAACTGGCCTCTTTCTTGCACTGAAAGTCTTGTATCTTGAGATCCATTAAACTTGCGAGAACACTGGCTGGGAGCTGACTGCCAATTGTCCAACCTTCCCAGGACTCTCCCATCCATGCCTCGGATTTTGAATCTCCCACTTAACTATCCTTTAGACCCGCGATGACATATTCCCCCCCCCCCCGAGACCATCCATATATATATATACATACACATACACCCATATACATATATACCAATATATACATAAATACTTATATACACATTTATATCTATTGTATACCCCATACACATGCATACATCCAGAATTCCAGATACATACGCATGCATACTCACATATATACCTACACAAACTCATACACCTCTATTTCGCCCTTTCATTACCTCCGAGATCATTTAGCACATACAGTAATATCCATACAGCCAAAAGAAACCAATTAAGCACAGACAGAGCAGCAAAGCTAGTATTTATATCCCAAAATGCAAAATTCCAAGAAAGTGAAGTAAAACATGGTGCTACATTGGCTTCGTCAACATCCAAATCTGCAATAAATACCAGTACCTGTGATATTGAAACTATTTGCTTTAATCAATCTAGTGATAATGATTCTTCAATGGAAATAGAATCAGATAATGAAAGTTAAACAGCATTAGGTTAACACAAAGGTTAAAGAAAGAGATGAATATTTATATTTTTTTTATTTTTCTATTTGGAATATATATATATATATATATATATATATATATAATATATATACACTGGTATTCTTGCCAATCACAATTATATCTATTGTTTTATACCAGTATTATGGATATTATACCAGTACCTGTGATATTGAAACTAGCATATATGCTCTACCCAATCTAGTGATGATTCTTCCATGGAAATGTAGGTTAACAAAAAGGTTCAAAAAAAGGTGAATATTTTCCTTTTCTATCTGGAATATATATACTGGTACTCTTGCCAATCACAATTATGTATATTGTTTGAAACGAGGAAGAATGTTTTATGTTCTAGTTAAAAAATATATATACATATAAAAAATGAGGGTTTGTTTTTCCTTTCTATTATACTTTTTGCGTGATTCAATTTTTCTAAAAGATGACTATATAGTATATATACTAGGTATAACCGTATAAGCATGGTAGTATAGTAAATTATAGGTAATACTAATATACTTATTAGATTAAAGGAAAAAAAATATGGAATAAGTTTAAAACAATAAAAAACAAAAAAAACAAAAAAAACAGACTACCTTCGTTTTAAACAAAAAAAACGACAAAAAAAACAAAAAAAACGACACAATAAAAAACGACTCACATCACTAAGTGGAGCTAATACTGCTCCTTGTGGTACTGAGCTGAAGACCTCTGATATATATATATATATATATATATATATTAATGCGCTTCGGTGGTGTAGTGGTTATTTTTGAAGATGGTGTCCCAAATCAAGGGTTAACTTCAGGAGTGAGTAGGGAGGTGAAGGTGGCGTTGAAAGGAATGAAGAAGGGGAAGGCATTGGGACCGGATGGGATACCAGTGGAGGCGTGGAATTGTTTGGGAGATGAGGGCATAGATCTATTGTGGGATCTGATGCAGAAGATATATGAACAAGAGGAAATGCCGGAGGAGTGGGGGGATAGTACACTCGTACCTATCTACAAAGAGAAGGGGGACATCCAGGATTGTGGAAATTATAGGGGAATAAAGCTTATGTCACACACGATGAAGGTTTGGGAAAGGATTATAGAGAAAAGGTTAAGAGAAGAGACAACCGTGGGGGAAGAGCAGTTGGGTTTCATGCCAGGTAGGGGAACAACTGATGCGATTTTTGCACTGAGGCAGTTGATGGAGAAACACCGGGAGCGACAAAAGGGACTGCACATGGTTTTCATCGACCTAGAGAAAGCATATGATAGAGTGCCACGCCAGGAGGTTTGGAGGTGTATGAGAGAGAAAGGTGTGCCGGAGAAGTACGTTAGGTTGGTGCAAAGTATGTATGAAGGAGCAACGACCCAGGTTAGGAGTAGTGTAGGTGTAACGGAATGGTTCCCCGTGAGGGTTGGTCTACATCAGGGATCTTCTTTGAGCCCGTACCTTTTTGTTTTGATTATGGATGTGTTGGCCCAGGGGATAAAAGATCAATCCCCTTGGTGTATGCTCTTTGCAGACGATATTGTTCTGTGCAGCAACAGGAGAGAAGTAGTAGAAAGAAAATTGGAGGAATGGTGGAGGGCTTTTGAAGACAGAGGGTTGAAAATCAGCAGAAAGAAAACGGAGTACCTGAGGTTCTACGAAAATCAAGACTCAGAAATTAGTTTAGAGGGAGCGAGGTTAGAGAGAGTAAGTAAGTTTACGTACTTGGGATCGACAGTGGCTGAGGACGGTGAGCTGGACACAGAAATAACACAGAGTGCAATCTGGTTGGAAAATTGGAAGGAAGTTTCAGGGTGTTGTGTGACCGAAGAATAGGCGCAAGGGTTAAGGGAAAAGTGTATAAGACTGTGGTAAGACCGGCTATGATGTATGGGGCTGAGTCTTGGGCTATAAAGAAAGATCATGAGAAAAGACTAGATGTAACGGAGATGAGAATGCTGAGATGGATGTGCGGAGTGACAAGGTTGGATAGAGTAAGGAATGAAAGGATAAGGGGCACAACAAAGGTTGGAGAAATCTCGAGGAAGATACAAGAAAGTAGACTGAAATGGTATGGACAAGTGATGAGAGGGGACGAAGATTATGTCGGTAAGAGAACGATGAATATGGAGGTGTATGGCAGGAGAAAGGGAGGCAGACCGAAGCGAAGGTGGATGGAGAAGGTGAGGGACGATTTGAGGGAGAAGGGCTTGTCGGAGGAAGAAGCCCAGGACCGGGCTGTGTGGAGGAGGCTGGTCAGAAACGCCGACCCCGCAGAGAGGCGGGAACGGGCGAAGAGAAAGAAGAGGAGGTGGTGTAGTGGTTAGCGCCGCTGACTAGGAATCCACCGGCCCCGGTGACGGCAGGCAGCGGGCAGCAAAACCCAACTATTCATCCTTCCACATAATAAAGAAAGTGGCTGGTAGATAAATGGGTACCCTGGGTGGCCTAGTGGTTAAGACGCTGGGCTGCTGGTGGGGCGTGGTTCAGATTCCACGTTAAACTGTAGGTCTAAGGTGGAGTGAAAAGCTTGACTTTCGTCAGAATAAACAATTCGGGCGGAAGCTAACCAAAGGTGTATATATATATATATATATATATATATATAATATATATATATATATATATATATATATATATAATCATGCGGGTTGCTTCTACAGAGCTTCAATTTAATATTTAGGAGAAATCCAATGACAAGGAGAAATGTAAATGCCATGAAAAGTCTTCTTTAATGCGCAACGTTCGAGCAATACGCTCATCTTCAGGCTGTTTAATAACAATGTGAAATTAAAATCAATATTGAATGAAAAACAAAACAGAAAATTTCTATAACCTAATCGTAAAGACAAATTTTAAAAGACTGAGAAAAGAGGGTTAAATTCTAAGTTATACAGATTTACATATAAAAATTAAGAAGTTATTTTTAAATACATGTAGTAAATGTGAAATTAATACACTGGAAAAATTACCAATAGTACACTGGAACAATGGAACTATCTACCTTACACTGCAGTATCCGAGGCTGACTAATTTGAGCAGAGACAAAGAACGGGAAACACGAAGGATGGCGAGGGCGATTGGGGAAGGAGGGATAATAAGGAATTGGGGAAGGAGGAGGGATCATAGCAAATTGAGAGGGACGGCCGATGAGTCAACATTCAGACTAGGGGACAATGCTTTAATGAAAAGGGATTCTAAAATTCTTAGTGAGTTGGGACAAGTATTACAACCAAGAATTTTAAAATTGTCTAAAGTGACATCAATTTTACATTTAATATTAAGCTGTGTTCACGAATACTCGAGGCTTCTTTAGTTTTTAAAATTTTACCTGTTCGGCCACTTATTCCCATATGCGAATAAAATCTAGCCCTGAGAGAGCGAACAGTGCTGCCGATGTAATTCCCAAGGAGACACCTGGGGCAGGTAAATAAATATACAACACCGCTACGCAACGAGTCAGGGGTTCGATCCTTCACTTTCAACAATAAGGTTTACCAACAAATTGATGGGGTAGGGATGGGATCACCAGTCGGACCGTTAGCAGCTGACTTTTTTATGACTCATTTAGAAAGTGTAATTTTTAGACAATCTCCCACTCATCTCAAGCCAATTTTCTATCGACGCTTCGTTGATGATTCGATAGCAGTCTTTGATAATGCGGTACAAGCGCAACAATTCTTAACTTCCTAAATTCTTTGCACCCCAATATAACGTATACAATGGAAACTGAGCAAAATGGCTCCCTCCCCTTCTTAGATCTTTTAATTTCGAAAAACGGTGATTCTATTACTACATCAGTTTACAGGAAACCCACTTTCACTGGTTTGGGCATGAATTTTTTTAGTTTTACTGATTTCAACTATAAGATGTCTTGTATTAAAACTCTCCTGTTCAGAGGATATAATTTGACCTCTAATTTTACCTTACTTAATGATGAATTTAATA
The DNA here is from genome assembly GCA_023014485.1 of Bathynomus jamesi. NCBI lineage: Eukaryota > Metazoa > Arthropoda > Malacostraca > Isopoda > Cirolanidae > Bathynomus > Bathynomus jamesi. The sequence continues at coordinate 64,566 of JAJOZX010015410.1, read as the reverse complement.
ATCTAAGATCATACTTTACTAATAATAGTTTTCCTGTTCAATATGTAGACAAACTAATTAGATCCTTCTTAAATAATGTTTATAGCCCTCAACTTCCATGTATTACAGTGCCGAAGGATATAAAATATTTCTTGGTACCTGAAATGGGTCCTTTGAATAAGGAATTTAAGCTTAAATTTACAAAATTGTTAAGGAAATTTTTTTATCATACTGATTTCCGCATCATATTTATTAATAAAACGTCTTTAGGTAGCTTTTCTCAGCGAAGGATCGAACCCCTGACTCGTTGCGTAGCGGTGTTGTATATTTATTTACCTGCCCCAGGTGTCTCCTTGGGAATTACATCGGCAGCACTGTTCGCTCTCTCAGGGCTAGATTTTATTCGCATATGGGAATAAGTGGCCGAACAGGTAAAATTTTAAAAACTAAAGAAGCCTCGAGTATTCGTGAACACAGCATTAAATGTAAAATTGATGTCACTTTAGACAATTTTAAAATTCTTGGTTGTAATACTTGTCCCAACTCACTAAGAATTTTAGAATCCCTTTTCATTAAAGCATTGTCCCCTAGTCTGAATGTTGACTCATCGGCCGTCCCTCTCAATTTGCTATGATCCCTCCTCCTTCCCCAATTCCTTATAATCCCTCCTTCCCCAATCGCCCTCGCCATCCTTCGTGTTTCCCGTTCTTTGTCTCTGCTCAAATTAGTCAGCCTCGGATACTGCAGTGTAAGGTAGATAGTTCCATTGTTCCAGTGTACTATTGGTAATTTTTCCAGTGTATTAATTTCACATTTACTACATGTATTTAAAAATAACTTCTTAATTTTTATATGTAAATCTGTATAACTTAGAATTTAACCTCTTTTCTCAGTCTTTTAAAATTTGTCTTTACGATTAGGTTATAGAAATTTTCTGTTTTGTTTTTCATTCAATATTGATTTTAATTTCACATTGTTATTAAACAGCCTGAAGATGAGCGTATTGCTCGAAACGTTGCGCATTAAAGAAGACTTTTCATGGCATTTACATTTCTCCTTGTCATTGGATTTCTCCTAAATATTATATATATATATATATATATATATATATATATATATATATATATATATTTATATATATATATATCTTTCATTAGCTTCCACCCGAATTGTTTTTTCTGACGAAGGTCAAGCTTTTCACTCCAACTTAAACCTTAGACGGTTTGTGTTAAGCTACTATTTCTCCAGATAAAATGTAATTTTTTATTTAGATTTCAGTTCTTTAGTCGTACCGAGGCTGCTGCGATATCTCTTCTCCATTTTAAAATGGCCAGAGGGATTTTACGTTTTTCTAAATTGGCCTCTTTTTCTTTAAGACGTCACTTTTTATTATCAAACTACATTTTATGAAAGAAAGGCAAAAAATGTTGAGGTTTTGGAAAGAGAATGCAAAATTTTTTTCTTTTTCGTATAATCAAAATCAGTCAAGAGGATCTGAAATTGGCACAGCGCTCGGGCCTGATTAATGAGGCTCACTGGGCGAATTCCTGGATTATTCTCACCAACACCATCGTGAGCCGAATCCTCGACTTTAATGTCTTCACTTCGCATATAAAGAAACTGTTACTCAATGAACCACGGGCGCCCCCCCCCCTTCTTTTTTGTGTATGTAAGTGTGTGTGTATTTGGAAGTGTGTTGATAAAGTAAAAACAAAGATTACACATCGTTCGGTTGGACATGAACAAAACGCGGGTTTAGAGAAAGCAGAACGCAGAGGATGCGTTGATCAAGCGTTTACGGAGACATTTAATTGAAAAACGAAATTATAAGAAGAAAATTAAAGGTGTAATTTCATGGTATTTGTGGATGTGGAGAAAGCGTGTAATAAAGTAAACAGTTCTCCCTTGTGGCAAGTGCTTACACTGTATGGTGTCTGTGCTAAGTTGTTACACGCAATGAGAAGTTTTTATTTGGGTAGTAGTGATTGTACAGTATATATAAAAGAGTTCGGGGTCAGTTAAATGATTGATTCGTTATTAATATTGGAGTACAACAGGGTTGCGCGATGTCGTCATGAATCTTTAATGTCTATATGGATGGGGTAAATTAAACGACGTTGAGTCTGTCTAATGATTGGATGGGTGACAGTCGTCGTCTTCGTTCGGATGAAGCTGCCCAATAGATTGTTCGGATGCCGAGTAAAGTTGAAGGTCCCCTCCGTCACACGACCTTTGCCGTTACGAAGGAGGTTAAACAACCACAAAACATGACTATTATTAATATTAACGCTTAGTAATTCCTCCTAAACAATGATGCTCCCTTCATCTATACTCCCCTTGTTCACGTAAATGTATCCGACAACTAAAAACAAACGAATGTAATTATTAATTACTTTAATTTTAACAACACAAATATATCCGCTGCTTTTTTCGATTAATTAATAAATACTTCGAAATTGTATTGACCAATTTGTCAAAGACTTTCCCTATAAAGAAAAGACGACTCCTCTTATAGTCTACGCAATGCTATAAATTTATGAAATGCAACGTGAAATACAGTGTACATAAAGGGCAGTATCATTGAGAATGTTTAGGGACTGTAATTTATTTATTTCCATAATGTTGGACTTTATGGACACCCTGTAGGGATTACAACAACAATTCTCATTTATCTTTCCTTCTAATACGAGTCTTGTTAATCATCAGTGAATCATTATTTCCCACCAAAGCTTAATAAGTCATTAATGAATGATCTAAAAAGCATTAACGACAATACATCTTGCACGAATTTTTTTTTTTCAAGTTTTTGTGGAATCCAATTTACTATTAAATAAACTACTTTATGAAACATTTTGAAGTTCCCAATTAACTGCAAATATATATTTCAGTTATTCTTTACGACTGACATTCCCATTGGCCTAACATTTGATGTATCATACGTATCATGCTACACTTTCAATTTAGAAACAGAGGAAAGTCACACACACACACGTGTGTGTGTGTGTGTGTGTGAGAGCGCATCTCCGCATAAGCGAGGTACCGACTTTTTAAAATCCATATATCTGGACTAATTAACCATACCTAATTTCACCTAACTTAATCGAAGTGCCATCGAACAGAGAAGGGCGTATTTCAGACGCAACTAAGGGTTCGAACGGTGTTTACTAAGTCATTAAAAAGTGAAGTACTTGCTATTCTAATCTAATCTAATCTAACCTAGACTTAACATTTTTACTATCGAAAAAAAGTAAGATTTTTTTTTTATAATTTTGTTTGTGTTCCGAGGTACCAAAAGTGTTTCTTCACAAAAAAATACCCCACCACATCTGTGAATTAACACACAGTCGACCTCACTTACGCCCAGTTGCCTACGCGCGCGCACACACACACACACACACACACACATATATATATATACAGTATACGTCAGTGGAAATGGAAACGCTAGACCATTCGTAACAATGATCGATGGCCATAAATTAAGGAGTGAATGAGAGCTCATCTGTTCGGACCTTCAGGAGGAGCTCAGTAGCTTTTCAATCAGTCATCGCTAAGAAGGCCGATCGCGTATCGGAGTGCATTTATAACCTCTTCAAGGTGGTTGAAAGGCTTCGACGATAAATACGATATTAATTTAGATATAGAGCACGTAAAGAGAAGTAATAAATCATGTTATTAGTTGGAAAAAAAGACGTCGCACTTAAAGCCATTCTCTCATGAAGGATTAATTTTTTTTATTTATTTTTTTTTTGCAGTAAGATTTGTTGCCACATTTTTTATTAACATTTTATGAGGTTGCGAATCTTCCAAGAGAAAAAGAATCATTCAGAAATACAAAATTTAAACTGAAAATATTTTCTTCGTTGATGTTCTTTCCATCAATAATAATAATAATAATAATAATAAACAAATGATTCTGAGGAAGCTCAAAATAAAACAGTGAAAATACTCCAAAAGCATTGAAAATAGAACGAATCCAAATAATGGAATCTGTAAGAAACGTGTCATGATCTTTCTCCCCACCCCCAACCCCCAATTCTTAAGTCCGAGAAAAGAGGAACAAAGCGGGAGCTCATATAATGGCTCACTCCATATTGTAAGGGTTTATCATCTCTCCAAATTATGGTAATATTTTTGAAGAGTTTTACAAAACACGAGATGTTCAGTGCGCCATTTTTAAATATAATTGAGCATTTTGTTTATTTGCGCATTTCAGACATTCTCGTTAGTGAATCTCTTGAAAAAGTTATATGTCCATTTCTCATTATATCACTTTCTCGGAAATACTAGCACCGACCTGTGTTCGTGTTAAAATGGGATTATATATATATATATATATATATATATATATATATATATATATATATATATATATATATATGAATAGAAACGACGTAAATAAGGAGCGTGGTCATTGCAGTTAAATGCATATATATATATATATATATATATATATATATATATATATATATATATATATATATATAATGTGTGTGTGTGTGTGTGTGTGTGTGTGTGTGTGTGTGTGTAAAAATGAACAATGAATAATTCCTATATAATCAAATATTCATTTTTACATAAGAACCAAAATCGCCTAACGCGAGTTTTGATAAAAAAAATTATTTGTTGCTTTCTATTTTTGCAGTTTCACAACCATGCGACCTACCATTTCTATGGTTAAGTCGAATCCATGTTTGTGTCACTGAAGGTTTCGTTGTGAGAAACGAATGTCCCTTAATTTCATTCCCTTAAAGTATAAACAAGAATTTACGGTTTAGATCGTTTAACATTTCCATCACAATATTACCCGTATCTCCATTTTCCATTTATTATAGAATTTATTAATTATATTATTGATATCTTGCATCTAACCCTCATCCCTAAATTTTATTAGATTATGCATGCACATTGAATGTGGTATGATTTGAACCCTTGTTTGTGCTTCTTTATTCATTTACTTAATTCTTCCCAAATGTACCAATTCCTTAATATTTACTGTATACTCGTATAAGTATATTTATTTAATTAATAGTTTCATTCACTCTTGTACCATGGCTGTAAACCCTTCGTTACTGTATCTCTTTAATTCGTTTCCTCTAAGTTCTCCCAATAATGACTTATACTGTACGTACGACTTAAATAACTATGACGTAATAATTATGAATTGACGTATGGCATAATTTGAATAGCTATGACGTCATAAAGTAGCGTAATTCCCTTCACATTTTCCATACCTTGAATACCGATCATATCTTTAGTATTCAATGTATGATAAATTCTTTAACATCATAATAAAAACTTTACACTCTATACGTCATTATTTATATGTTGTTCATTCATACATCCATTTCCTTTCTTGACCTTTATCTTTTGTAATTTTATTAATTATTCATTCAGCTACCTACTGTCTACCTATTGTCAACCTAGTGTGTGACTACCAATGTGTGTACAAAACTTTATGCATTCGTACATGTTCGTAAATGATCATGATCACGTACGTAGTTACCTTACATGTAAGTACGTTCACATGTATTCTTTTCTTTAAATTAATTAATTTCTCGCAATACTCATAAATGCTTATGCAAGTGTTCGAATTCCACTAACCACAGTGGAAGCGAGCGCTTCTGAGATGAAAATCTCCTTTCGCTTGCTTCTAATCATAAAACATTATGTTATATATATATATATATATATATATATATATATAATATATATATATATATATATATATATATACCGTAATGTGCCCCATGTACTTTATGTTATACTCCTAACATCTTACGGTAATTGTCTATAAACATGAAACACTGTAAAAAAAACTATAGTTAACTGTTTAATTGTAATTAACTAATATTTTAATATAATGTAATTAATGTACTTTAATGAAACTGTAATTAACGATAATAAGCAAATGTGAATTAATTGGTAATTATAATCATAGTTGTAATAAACCAAAATTACAATGTACTCAGTGATGTACTTGGGATTGTACTCAATGTACAACCCGACATTATGTCGCCATTTAGGAATGTATACTCGGCGATATTATTTTTTTTTATTATTATTTTTCCGTTGGGATAAATTTTTGATTTGCTTTCTACTTTGCCAAATAATTGATGACTTGTTCTTTTTTAAAAATTTCTTAATAATTTTTAGATTTAGCTTGTAGCGTAACAGACAACTACAGATAGAAAACAGACAAAGAACAGCCATAGGAATTCTTTTCACCGCCATTTCTCAAACATTCTTAGAAGACACACGTGGGCTCGAGGAATAAAACTCAGAAAACACGCGTTTTCAAGCAATAAAAGGAGAACAATGACGCTAGCCTCGAACCGCGGGATTTTGAATGTTCCTAAGGTTATATAAGGCGCAGTCAGCTCTTATTCACCCTCACTCCGTTCGTGCGTTCATCTCGTAAGTTCATCCTTCACGTCGTCACCGTCAGCTTTAGCCGGCTCCCTTCAGGGCCCAATTCAACACGCTTCACCCAAGAACGCATCATCACTCGAAACAAGCGAAGTCTTTCCCGCTGGAGACGTTTTCATTGGCCTCTTTCACCACACCTCAGCTGGTTTACAATCAACGACGGGAGCACCGGCCAAGCTCAACGCTACGAGAAGTCATCCTGAAGGTGGACACATTACGTGACTCGACGGCGAAGCTACAAACCCAAATCACTCCACATCTGGTCAGTTTTCACCGCTTTACGAAAAACGGCCGTCAACGAGAATTCATTAGACCCATCAGACCGTGACTTACGGAACAAACTTCCAAGAGGCAACAACACCCGGGCCTACGGTAATAGGTTCACCCTCAACACATATTCTACAGAGGTTTTCATCGTCCCGGTAAGCTAAGTGCACCTTTTCTAAGTAACTCTCGTGAAGCCTACACCAGCCTACCGCCGAACGGTGGGCTATACTCCCAGAGTGTGTAATTAAGCGTTCCAACTGACTCTCGTTAAAGAAGGCAGTAGGCCTATTTCCAAATTCAAGTGTCATACCAAAACCGTAATCGCGTAGTATCCGCTATTGTGTTCATTAATATAAATACTTTACATCCGTTTATTTTATGTGATACATTTGAGTATCCTCTTACTGAAGGCCTAATTCACTTAGCATCATATTATTGCCTTTATACAGGGTGTTCGGAAAGTCACTGTGCACTTATATTTATTTAATAGCATACAATAACATTGCATATATGATAGAGGTTATGGATGGGACCATCAGAACTTATAAAAGGTGTTGAAAGTGATGTCCTTTAACAGCAATACAGGCCTGGACCCGTCTTATTTTATTTTGAAACACCTTTGTCAGTTCTTCATTAATTAACATTAATTATATAAGTGCACAGTGACTTTCCGAACACCCTGTATAAATGATATTCGTGTAAGCCTTTATATAAATGATATGCATGCAATCATTGTAACAGCATTTCTTTCAATTATTATTAGGCTCCAGCATCTTGTTTAGTAGGCCACTTATGCGTAATTCTAGCCTACCTAATCCATTTACAGTGTACCAATTTAACGTGCATATTTTCCATTATCATTTGGTTGCATCATTTATTCCATATTCATTCATGCCTAACAGCTAGCCTATTTAATCAGTGTGTTACGCATTCTATTCAGTGTACTAAACGCACGGGCATTCTGTGTCATTACTAGGCCCATTCAATCAGGGCCGTATTTAGAGGGGGGCCGACTGGGCCATGGCCCAAGGCCCCGCGCCGCAGAGGGCCCCGCACCAGGGCAGTACTGTACTGTACTGACCCAGGTTGATAGAAAATTGATTACACCAACAATGCATATGAACCATCCTGTGTGTGATCAGGAGAAAATAAATAAATACCATATTAGGAAATGTTTTGCAGGCATCTCTCATGCCTTTAAACTTGCTCAGAGCTTCGGAAAGCGACTAGTGCCGACTACCCGAGTTTAGTTGTTGCCCAGCCTCTGAACGGGAACGTCGCGTCACCTCTCTGTAATCATTTTCTATTTTGTTTTCCTCACCCGTCATACAGTGATAATAATTTGTAAAGATAGTTGAGTGTAAGTGTGCCACCAGTCGATAAGTAAATCATATTATGCGAGTCGGTTAAGCATTAAGGAGTGTATAAACCCAACAACAGAGTTTTTGTCGTAAATAATAGCAGAAGAAAACATTTTAAATGTGCCGAGTTCTAGTTCGAACTGTCATGGCGCTGTAGGCCTGTAGCCACTTGTAGAAAGAACGCGTTTGCCCTTACTCAGAAACAAATTGGCTTATATAAGAGCTCCTTAATAGCCAAATCGTCTCTTTCGCTGTAAGGCCTCGATGAAATTGTAAAAACATAGGCCGTGTTAACTTTAGTGTGTAGCAGCTTAAGAATACGTGGTGGTTGAACAAGGCTTACATTTCACCAAGTCTTAATTTAACTTTAGAAATCACTTTAGGTAAGATTTGGATATTTAAAAAATGTTAGGTTAGGTGGGTAACCTGAAGCTAAGCGCCCCCGTAAGTCATGTAAAAACTAATTGGCTAATAATAATGTGGCGGCCGTAGCGTTAGTACTCGACGTACGTACATGACACACTATTATTAGTTGTTTAGGTAAAAAAACACAGGTGACTAGAGATATTAAAAAGGGTGCATCCAGACAAACTTCACAATATTTTGGGTTGGGGCCCCACAGTTTCACCCGGCCCTAGGCCCTGCACACTCTAAATGCGTCCCTGCATTCAATGTTCATTCATGCATAACCTTTAGCCTTCATAATCAGCGTGTTACGTAATCTATTTGTTGTATTATAACGCACATGCATAATTTCTGTAATCACCAAGTTTCATATTTCATGCTGTGTCCCATTTTTTGTATACCATTAGCCCCTCATAAACGAGCGTATTTCTTAACAATTGATCTGTATAATTTTTTTATTTACTAATCCTCAGTCAGACTTTTCCCTAATACTAATGTCGTTATAGAATTGTTAGGCACTCTAATCATTGTTTATCTTTTGTTATTCACTGTGAACAAATAACTGATTTATTTTCTCAGTTAAATACAAAACAATAAGGTGTTATTTTATAACCTTAACAATATTTGCTTGGGTGTAATCCAAGTTGGTGACCTCGAAGCAATTCGTGTCCCTCAGAAAACAAAAATATAGTAGGCCTACTCCATTAGCCACCTTCAACCGGTGATACTGTAAGACATCATAAATTGTTAACCCAGCCTATCATTAATACTCAATCATTGCATCAATTAATCATTATCACCTTAAATGGCTAAAACTAGGCCCACTATAAGCTTAATAATGAATCCTGAGTAACTTTTGCAATGTTCATGTTTTGTATACGTTCTCTCTTCGTTATAAAAGATTAAGTCATGTCTTGCCTAAGCATTTAATTGTAAATGTTAAACCTTTAATTTTTGCTCATATGCATATCTTAGTATAAAGATGCATAGTTCAATTTCCACTTCTAATTAACTTGGCAGACCCGGAAAACATCAGATCTGAAAATACGCTGTTTAAGATAGAAATATGGCTTCCTCTTCCTATATCCTGTTTATCTGTTGAACCATTGTCACAGCAACTTATTAAGCCACATTCTCTTCAGCGATGAGGCGACATTCCACACATGCGGAAAGGTTAATCGACATAATTGTCGTATCTGGGCTAGTGAAAATACAGCCGAGTTCTACGAATGGAAGAAATATTCTCCTAAAGTTAATGTCTGGTTGGGTATGATAAGATCGAAGATTTACAGACCTGTTTTCATTGTAGAAGCTACGGTAACAGGGCCAATTTATCTTGACATGCTTCAGCAGTTTCTTAACCCCAGCTTCGTTCAGATGGCGTTCTCGACACTGTTGTCTTTCAACAAGATGGAGCTCCATGTCACTATTAGTGATGTAGGTCACATCCGCATCCGCGGAACATCCGCACATTTTCTCGCATCTGCATCCGCACTTTGGACTGCGGATGTCGTGCGGATGTGGACCGTTGAGATAAAACGTCATTAATAAGCGGAAATTATCAAATTCTACTATATTAATAGAACTAGTTCATTGTGCGCAAAAGTGATGCAAGCGACAAGACGAGAGGCTGTTCTTGTATGAAGTTACTCTCTTGCAACCTACTTAGATCCACGTTACAAAGCTAAGTTATTTTCACCTAGTACATTAGAACGAGTTAAATCATCACTTGGCAAAGCAGTTGAAGAGCTTCAATCTCTTGAATCTGTCGCTTCGCCACCCACCAAAAGAATAAAAGTTTCAGTGACAGAACCAACACCTTCAACAAGCAAATCTATCACAGAATCTGTCTCTCAGTTTCTTGAGTCAAGCAGCAATGACGAGACCTACGCGATGTCAAAAGATGTAGTAAAAATGATCGAGAGCTATCACCAAGAAAAACGCCTGGCTGCATGTGACAATCCTATTAGTTGGTGGAAAAATACGCAGAATATCTATCCATACTTGAGTAAACTTGCAAGGAAACATTTAGCCTGTCCTCCAACAAACGTACCAAGCGAGAGATTATTTAGCAGTGCTGGATTAATATATGATGAAAAGAGAAACAGACTGGCAGCAGAAAAGGCAGAAAAGTTAATGTTCCTTAAGCATAACCTTCCTATAATTAAGTTTGAACATTAAACGATGAACATCTTAGTTTACTTTACTTTAATTACTCATTTATAAATATGCCTAATAAAACTTTAAACTTAATATAAATAGTTATCAAGCTAATTAAAGATCTCTTTCTATAAGGGTGGAGGTTGGGGAAAGAGGTCGGTGGGGTGCATTTGAGTTGGGTTCACGTCCCGCATCCTGGTAACACAATTATGGTTTCTAATTGTGGCTGAAACTCAACAAAATATAACGAATTTATTTGCAGACGAATTCACTAATTGATTTCTATATTAGTTAGATGCTTGATATTATTTTATATGTTCAGAGAAAAGTACAGCAATTATTGTACAATTAATCAATTATACTACATTATAGCTACAGCTCTCTCTATATAATAACTTATTATATACGTTAAACACAACAAATAATATATCCTAAAAAATAACGAAAATGTAGACATCCGCATATGTTGAAATCAAACATCCTCATCCGCGGATGTGAAAAAAATGACATCCGCTACATCACGAGTCACTATGCAAACATCGTTCGGGCGTACCTTCATAAGCTCTTACCAAATCGCTCGATTGGATGTGGTGGAAACAGGCCCTGGGCAGAACGATCTCCAGATTTTACACCATTAAACTTCTTTCTTTATAAAGTCTGAGGTCTACAAGAGTTACAGACCTGCAGGATCTGCGAACCCGCATCGTCGCGACAATCGCTAAAATAACCCCAGAGATGCTTGAGAATGTGTTCCGCAATGCAGTGGATAGATTTGAGATTTGCAGAAACACTGATGGTGCTCACGTCGAATCGTAGACCAAAGCTTGATAAACAAATATACATCGAATCATGTTATTACATTTTTATCCGAAAATACCATTATTTTAACAAAATAGATAGGAACTTTTAGACCATCCTATAACCCTATATATATGATACACACAGACCCGTCGTGAGACTAAAACTGATTTTTCGAGTGGTCTATAGGTATTGGACCTATGTGCCTCAGAAAGCAGCCGGTTAGTTCACCCAGGCATAGAATTTCAAGGAAATTATGGGGTGGGCGCGGGGCTAAGATGTTCCCCCGTTCCCTACCGATGATGGAGGTGGAGTTTTGACACGTGACCGACCGTTTCACCTCGGGGATTCCTATGATTCCAGTTTTGGGCTAATAATGTGGGGGAAAAATTTTTCACCTATCTTTTAGCCTATGGATAGGCACGCTGGAGAGTCCCTAGCCCCGGCCGGTATAGCGTCCCCCGAGTCGTAGGTTCGGCGATAAGCCCAAATGTGGTACGGGACACACCGAGATTTTTGTAGACTCAGCACGTAGCCGTTTATATAAAATTTCAGTTTCCCGGGTTCCTATCGAAGTTTGGCCGTGTCGAGACGCACCTATGAAATGGGAAGACCGAGGTGTCCCCAGCCCGGCCCCAAGCTCCTCAAGCACCTATGCGTTGACTTATAAGTAGCGCTGATAGGCTTGATGATTCGGCCAAAACGTTTCCATCAATAACGTAACTAACGGCGGCCCCTAAGGCTAGCGCGTTCGGCAATAAGTCGAAGCACGAAAGTCGCGGATTGGGCGCGAAAGCGCCTCAAACTCGTAAGCTTCAATAGGTAGGTAACATCTATGCAAGGGGTGAGCTGGTGAGTTTTAGATCCGCGCTTCTCACGTATCTACCAGTTGAATTAATCCCCGTAGCAATGTGAGCCAGGAGTCTGCCTAATCGAAAACTCACAACTTCCTCATTGGGTTGTGTAGACCCGTGCATGGAACAAGGAACTCTTCTAGATATATATATATATATATATATATATATATATATATATATTATATATATATATATATATATATATATATATATATATAAAGTAAAATAAGATAGCAGTAAACAAAGCAAAAAGAATAACTGGACAGATACTGGAGACCTTTTAAAAAAAGGACAAGAATATAATGGTCCCTCTCTTGAAAATACTGATCATACTCAAGTTGGAGTATTGTTCAGTCTTGATATCCCCATATAAAAAAGAAGACATTAGTCAACTGGAAGGGAATCAGACAAGCCTCACAGCCAAGGTCAATTGATCAACTGATGCAAAGAACTAAAGTATTGGGAAAGGTGAGGTGAATTAAATTTAAATTCGGTGGAAAGAAGGAGAGAGAGGTACATCATATTTACACTTGAAGAATAATTGAGGAACTAGTGCCTAATCTCACTTCGAATCCTATAACCACTCAAAAAACAGTGGAAAGCAGGAAAGGAAGAATGTATTGTGTTCCCAAACTAAAAGCTTCCAGGAACATCCTCATCCCTGAAGGAAAAAAAGCGATTCCTCCCCACCATAGAAGAAGAGCCAAAATCAAGGTCCAGGGTTTTCGAGATACCTAGACACACTGCGTTTGAAAGATTTGAGGTCATAGACAGGGGGAAAGATGGATTAAGGAAGATTGTTCCAGAGTTCACCAGTTGAGTACAGCAAGATGAAAGACTGAAAATACCGATTAACCCTTGCGTTAGAGAGTTGAACCAAAAAAGAATGAGGTGTAGAAAGTCTGGTGCTGCGTGCTTTCCTTAAAGGAGGAGGCATGCAGTTAGAGAGTTCAGACGAGCAGTGTCCGTTATAATAGCGACAGTAAAGAGAGAGTGAGGCAACATTGTGGCGAAGAGAGGGACTGAAGACAGTCAGTAAGAGACGGGGAATTGATGAGACGAAAAGCCTTTGATTCCACCCGGTCAAGTATGGTTGTGTGGGTTGAGCCACCCATACATGAGGAGCATAATCCATACAGGGGTGGACAACACCCCTGTAAACACAGGGGTGGACAACACCCCTGTAAACACAGGGGTGGACAACACCCCTGTAAACACAGGGGTGGACAACACCCCTGTAAACAAACAGCAACTGATTCGAGGTGAAGAAACTGCGGAGCCGGTACAGTACACCTAACCTCTTAGAAGCTGTTTTGGAAAGAAAGTATATGTGGTCTTTTAAGGAAAGATCACGAGAAAAGGAAACGCCAAGAATGTTAAGAGAAGAGGAAGGATTGAGTTGTGTGTTGTTGACGGTAAGGGGATAGTCGTGTGGAAGATTGTGACAAGTGGACAGATGGAGGAACTGAGGTTTTGAGGCATCGAAAGCCACAAGGTTTTCTCTGCCCCAATCAGAGGTAGAAGAAAGATCCGAGGTCAGGTGCCCCTTAGCCGCCCCACGCGAATCATGGAGTGACTGTTGAGAGGGACGCTTTGGGAAGTGGGTGGAGAAGTGAAGAATGGAATCATCGGCATGTGAATGAATAGGACAGGAAGTACGAATTAAAAGATTAATAAATAAAAGGAAAAGAGTGGGTGACAGGACAGCATACCCGAGGAACACCACTGTTGATAGCTTTAGGAGAGTGGTTCCCAAACTTTTATGGTGGCGACCGTGAATACAATATTGTCATGGCCTGGCGTCCTCCCTAAACGCTGGTGCATGCAGTGTTAATGACCAATCATTTTGATACGTTGTGTTTATATTCATATAGTTTGAGTGAATTAATTGCCAACACAATGAATTTCAGAGAGTTTTTAATCAGACAAAATGAAAAACAAATTTACATGAAAATGAGACTTTATTACACAATCAAAGATTCTCTCAGTGGCTACCATGATACTGCTTCATTTTGTGGGTAAGCTCCTCTAAGTTTGGTTTTATGTTGATGGACAGAGCACAACGCAAGTCATGCTGAGGATCCACGCGGTTCCTTGCTTTAGTCTTGATTGCAACAAGACCTGAAAATCCTTGTTCACAGAGATATATTGTTGGAAAAGGGAGAAGAGCTTTTTCAGCCTCCCGAGTCAGAATGGGCTTATCCTTAAGTTGGGTCCAAAATTTCGAATACGGGAGGTTTTCAAAGCGACCCTCAGGAACATCTTCGCGACCCTCATTTGGGTCGCGACCATGGGTTTGGGAACCAGTGCTTTAGGAGAAGAACAGTGGCCATTTAAAACCGGAGCTATAGATTGGCCAGAAAAGAAATTAGTGATGAAGTCACAGATAGAAAGATAGAAACCGAAGGAGGGCAGTTTTGAAATTAAAGATTTGTGCCAGACTATCAAAAGCTTTCGATAGGTCTAGCGCATTAGCAAAAGTTTCACCGAAATCTCATAAAGAGGATGACCAAGAGTCAGAGAGATATGCAAGAAGATCGCCAGTAGAGCATCCCTTGTGTAACTCATACTGATGATGAAAGAAGAGTGTGAGAAGAGAGGTGAAAGAATCTTCTCATTAAGGAGATTCAAAAATCTTTAAAAGGCAAGCAATCAAAGCAATTGGACGACAGTTGGAGGGTTGAGAGTGGTCACTCTTCTTTGGAAAAGGCTGAATGAAAGCGAACTTCCAGCAGGAAGGAAAAGTACCAGATGAGGAAAAAAGGCGAAAGAGTTTGCCCTCGGCACGGTGTCAGCACTGAAGCACAGTTCTTAAGAACAACAAGAGGAACACCATTCTTAGAGTTGAGCTCAGATAAGGGCAGAAAGAACATCTTTAGAAGAGATTCTAATTTCAAACATAATAAATTCAGAGGGAGGAGATGGAGGAACAATACCGGAATCGTCCAGGGTTGAAATGGAAACGAAAGTTTGAGCGAAGAGTTCAGCTTTGTCAGAAGAGACGACAGCTGAGCTATCGGAATGGGAGAGAATAGGCAGTGAAGTTGTTGAAGAGGTTCTTAGCTAAATGCCAGAAACAGCAAGAAAAAATACAAGTGGATAGGTTTTCACATTTTTGCCTGATAAAGGAATTTTTGGCGAGTCGAAGAACAGATTTTGCACGATTCCGGGCAGAAATATAATCTGTAAAAATGTTATGATTTTATTTCAGTTAATAAAAAAATTACAAACCTTTAAAAAAACAAAAAACAGAGAGAGAGAGAGAGAGAGAGAGAGAGAGGAGAGAGAGAGAGAGAGAGAGAGAGAGAGAGAGAGAGAGAGAGAGTTACAAGGACAAGAAGTACCTCAAAAGGCCTTGCGGCCCATACCGAGGAGGTACTAATGGCAACGGGTGTCAAGAAAAAATTCCTAAACCCTCAAATAGTGTGCAAGATTTGGTCTAACCTTTTCTTGAACAGATCCACAGAAGAATTGTTCACAACTTCTGAAGGTAGCCTGTTCCACGTGTCACAGATCTTATACGTAAAGTAATTCCGACACACACTAGTCCTAAACCGTTTCAAATCCAACTTCCAACCATTCTTACGAATTGAGTTATCATTTAAACTAAACATGCTTCTAAAATCGACAATGTTGAACCTGTGTAAGAGCTTGAAAACCTCGATGAGTTGACCGCGCAGCCTCCGAATTTCCACCGAAAACAAGTTAAGGGCACGTAAGCGTCGATTGTAGCCCATATGCCTAACGGAAGGGATTAACTTTGTGGCCCTCGCCTGCACTCGCTCCAGCCTCTCAATATCTTTCCTGAGGATGGGCGACCAGAACTGCACAGTGTACTCCAGGTATGGCCGAACCAGGGAATTGTACAGAGAGAGCACAATCTCCTTGTTCCGAAATCGAAATTGCCTCCTCATATAACCCAACACCTTCTGGGCTTTCTTTTCCACCTCTACGCACTGTTTGGTAAACTTAAGGTCGCTGCTAATTAGCACACCTAAGTCCTTTTCCAAATCAGTGGTCTCCATATTAACTCCCCAACAATGAGTATTCCGACTTGGGATTGGCGTAGCCAATGTGCATCACCTTGCATTTACCCAAGTTAAACGGCATTTTGCCAATTTTCGGACCACTCTCCTATCCTACGTAGGTCCGCACGCAGGTGCTCGATCGCTTCGAGCGTCTCAACATTGCCCCCAAGTTTGGTGTCATCAGCGAATTTGGCGATCCTACTGACGATGCCACCGTCGATATCATTTATGTAAATGATAAACAACAGTGGCCCTAAAACGGAACCCTGAGGAACCCCGCTAGTGACCAAGGCCCAACCCAAGCTAGCCTCTTTAATTACAACCCTCTGCCGCCTATTCTTCAGCCAGTTTTCAGTCCAGCTATCTACTTCCCCACCGATACCAAGCGCCCGGACTTTGGCCATTAAGCCGGCGGTGAGGTACCTTATCAAAGGCTTTCTGAAAATCGAGATAAAATATATCAATCGCCCTACTCTTATCGTACTCACTCCACATGACGTGGAAAAACTCAAGCAGGATGGAGAGACACGACCTATGCCGCTTAAACCCATGTTGGGAGTCCCCAAGCAGCTTGTAGGAATCCAAATGGTCAATGATACTATCCTCTATTATCCCCTCTAATAATTTACCTACGACTGAAGTGAGACTAATTGGACGATAGTTCTCTGGACTTTCGTGATCCCTTTTCTTAAAGATAGGGGTGACGTTGGCTTCCCTCCAGTCACCAGGCACTTGGCCCGTCTCCAACGATTTGTTGAAGACTGTGGCCAGGTGGGGAGCCACCTGGTCGCGCACCTCCCGCAACACTGGGGAGAAACTGGTCTGGCCCAGGAGCCTTAAACGCGCTGTTTGTCTATTCTATCGGCAACGACTGACTGTCGCGGTACACCGAACACTATCCAGGCGAGCACCATCGTGCCTGACGCCTGGCTCGGGGATGACGCGAGTGTCCTCCCTGGTGAACACTCCCGCAAAGTACTCGTTCAGCACATTAGCGATGTCCGCTGGGTCCTTTAACGGGCCTATCATGCTTCTAATGGGCTTTCTACTATTAACATAACTGAAGAACTCCTTAGGATTTGCCTTGCAGAGGCTTGCCACCCGGAGTTCTTCGTTACGTTTGGCTAGCCTAACCTTCGCCTTGACTTCCCTGCACAGGCGGACATACGCCTCAGTGTTCTCATGGGAACGATTGGCCTTCGTCCTCCTATCTCCTATACGCAGCTTTCCTATTTCGGACAGCCGAAGCGATTTCCCGACTGAACCACTTAGGCTGCGTTGAAGCAGGGGTGACCGGTTTTGAGGGTATGGCAGCAGAATGCAGCACCATAAACTGGTCCCGGAATGCACTCCACACTCCCTCAACATCGCCGCCGACCTGTAACCCCATCTCACCTATGAGATGTATGTATGTATGTATTTATATATATATATATATATATATATATATACTGTGTATATATATATATATATATATATATATACTGTGTATATATATATATTTTTTTTTTAAACTGAATGAAAAGGTTTTTGCATAAATTTCATCTACTTTATCTAAATTCTTAAACAAATTGTGCTTACATTCATCGTACTCATTCTGCACAATCTTCTTCCTTTCAGGAGAGCACACAACGCACAGTAAGAGGATGAAAAGGGTTTCTTTAACGGGCACGTTTTCGAAAGATGTACATGGAGACCCCAAACAAAGCCGTGAATTAGAAACTCCTGCATTACCATCAATCTGATGATAATATCTTATTTATAATGAGGGGGAGGTGGTCACCATATATATATATATATATATATATATATATCGTAAATATATATATATATATATATATATATATATATATATGATACATATGACATATATATATATCGTAAATATATATATATATAATATATATATATATCGTAAATATATATATATATAATATATATATATATCGTAAATATATATATATAATATATATATATATCGTAAATATATATATATATATATATATATATATATATATATATATATCGTAAATATATATTATATATATATAATATATATATATTATATTATATATATATCAAAGCTATTGACTTCTCCTTAGGGAAACGGAGCTTACAGATGAAAAGAAGGATCAACACAACGGCAATATTTTCATTTATTTGTACTTCAGACGTTTCGACAAATCTTTTGTCATCATCAGTGAATTAAGTCTTAAAACCTTAAAACAAAAGTAAAAAGTGAAAATTACATCAATACAATATTAAAACCATTAAAATTAAAACCTTAAAGCAAAATGAAAATTGCATCAATACAAAATTAAAATCTTTTAAATTTCATCACTATAAAAACTAAAATTAAATTAAATTACCTCAATAGGTAAATACACAATGTTTATATCCACCTCCATACTTGGCAAAGTCTAAGAGAACACTGGATGGTCAGAGGATTAGAAAGGGTGTGTGTGAGAGAATCGGTTGGTTAGTTAAAAGAGTTGTAATTTGTAGGATACGTGGATGACACTTTCTTAATATTTAACCATCCTTCACACGTAAAACTTTTTCTTGATTATCTTAATAAACAACATAGTAATATTAAGTATACGTGTGAAAACGAAACAAATAATAGTTTACCTTTCCTGGATGTTTTAGTTAAACGGGCTCATAATAAGTTCCATACTTCACTATTTCGAAAACAAACTTTTACTGGCTTGGGAACCAATTATTTAAGTTGTATGTTTTATAAATATAAGATTAGTGCGATAGTAACATTATTAACAAGAAGTTACCGTATTTGTTCGGATTACTTTTCGTTAAACGAAGAATTTAAATTTTTAAAACAGTACTTTATTAACAATTACTACCCTTCTCATCTATTCGATAACCATTTAAAGAAATTTTTAAATAACACTTTTGATACTAAACTCCCCATAACTACAGTACAAAAAGAAACCAGATATATTAAATTACCTTTTTATGGTTATTTATCATTGCGTATTCGAGGCGAATTGTCCAAACTGCTCAAGTCTAGTTATCCCCAAATAAATTTTAGATTCGCCTTCGTCAACCCACTTAAATTATCAAATTTTTTAAAGTTCAAAGATGAATTCCCCAAAACTGTATGCCCCAATTTTGTTTACAAATACACGTGCGACAGCTGTAAGGCTGCGTATATTGGCAGCACTCAACTCCAACTGGAGGTGCGCCTTTCTCAACATTTGGGCTTGTCAGTCCGTACCAACCGTCCCCTCAGTAGCCCTCCACAATCCGCAATTAGAAACCATAGTAATGAAAACGACCATCCCCTTCACAAAACTCAGTTTGAAATTTTAACTAGATCCAATAACCTTACAGAACTCCGAATTTTAGAATCTTTGTACATCTATAGAAACAAACCCTCCCTTAATAATAATAACTCATCCTACAAATTACAACTCTTTTAACTAACCAACCGATTTCTCACACATACCCTTTCTAATCCTCTGACCATCCAGTGTTCTCTTAGACTTTGCCAAGTATGGAGGTGGATGTAAACATTGTGTATTTACCTATTGAGGTAATTTAATTTAATTTTAGTTTTTATAATGATGAAATTTAAATGATTTTAATTTTGTATTGATGCAATTTTCATTTTGCTTTAAGGTTTTAATTTTAATGGTTTTAATATTGTATTGGTGTAATTTTCACTTTTTACTTTTGTTTTAAGGTTTTAAGACTTAATTCACTGATGATGACAAAAGATTTGTCGAAACTTCTGAAGTACAAATAAATGAAAATGTTTGCCGTTGTGTTGATCCTTCTTTTCATATATATATATATATATATATTATATCTATATATATATATATATTATATATCGTAATATATATATATATATATATATATATATATATATATATTTCAAACCAACATTCAAATCTCTCTGGAACGGCGACCCTGCAATATATTACAGACACTCCGGTAACTCCTGTCAGTCTGTCACCCTTTCACCCGGTATCCTTGCCACCGCAATTTAAGACGAAAGAGTGAAAAAACGTGTGTGTGTGTGTGTGTGTGTGTGTGTGTGTGATACAAACAAACAAACAAACCAAAAAAAAGTCGAGGCAGAATTGGAAAACGGCTTTTTATGTTTGGTAAATCACAAACAAAATGTTAACAAAAGGGCATTCACGTTCCTTATTTAATAGCAAGAAAAGAATTCTCAAATAAGACGATTCTCTTGAAAAGGAAGTGAGCAAAATATCTTTTATACTCTAAACTACATCAACAATAATTTACATACATGTGTGTGTGTGTGTGTGTGTGTGTGTGTAGTTGCTTGAAACTTTCAATAAGTAATTAAAAATTAATAAATTACCTTACATTCATAGGTGACAATTTAGGAGTTTACATGTATTAATTTTTTTCCATAAATATTTTCGAGCGAGAGACCTTTCTAACCCTATCCTCACGATTGTGGTTTAGCACGTTCTCTACAGTATAACATGACCTCAATTCTTATGGGAATATTCAAACGACGAGTCTTCAAAGAAAATTGTGGAAACACTGGGAAACTCTAAGTAGCGATTGAGCAATGAGCATACCCGTCCTATTTCTACCGAAACCGTGTACGCCGTAATAAGAATGAATTTACGTTGCCCAGTTTCCTCGCGTAATTTTGTAAAATGAAAAAGATACTTTTAAGCATGTTATGAGCCGATACTTATTTAAAAAAAAAAAAAAATCAATATTTCCGCAAAATTTTATGAACCCAAATTAATATATTGGTTTTCAATTATATTTTCAAAATGCGCCTTAAACAAATACCGTGTAACATGAACGCGTTCTACCTATCTTTATTTATTACTTTTCAGAATATAAAGTTCACGACTCAAAAATAAAAATTTGTAATAATAGATATGTTTAAAGATCTTCATTAGTAAATTTGTACTAGAACAGACGAATAACACGAATAATGTGATGCAGACATAAAACTACAGACATCTTATTTCATCCCTACTTCATTTTCCCATGTAATAATAATAATAATAATAATTATATATATATATATAGGGTGTCCCAAAAAACTATATACTCTTTATAGCATCATATATTTTATAATTTAAAAAAAAAACCAAACAATATACAGGGCTATTCAAAATGATTCATCCGATTTCAACTGAGAATATTTCCGTACCTATCAACCGTGCATCAACTGGGCATACACCACATGAAAGAGGAAATCCTCAAGTTTTACAAAATCACTGCGAGAGGGCTCCAAAGTCACGCCGTGGCCTAGCCTAGCAACAAACAGTCAGTGTGAAAATGGCGTCCGCACAGCAGACTTGGTGCTCCACAGCTGGCCCCCTAGGTCGCCGGATCTTACACCGTGCGACTTCTTCCTTTGGGGGTACGTTAAGGATACTGTGTACGTGCCACCGTTGCCCACATCTTTGGATGAGCTCCGAACTCGCATTGTTACTGCCGTAGAGTCAGTGACAACGGACATGCTGGAGCGAGTATGGGAGGAATTCGACTATCGTGTCGACGTTGCTCGTGTAACTAGGGGAAGTCACATAGAGCATTTATGAGGTGAGAGACAAAATTTGGACAGTTTTTCTTTTGGTTGATGTATCACAAATATCACTGTATTTGTAACATTAAAAAATATTCTCATTTGAAATCAGGTGAATCATTTTAAATAGCCCTGTATTGTTATAGCAATTGCCAATGAAAGGTAAATTAGTAATCTAAGTGATCAAAATGTTATAGCGAGTTGTTTGCATATAAAGTTTAATTAACTACGCCAAGTGTCAAAATGTTCTCCGGCGGCATGAATGCACTTTCAATACAACAAAATCGTGTGGTCTGATGAAGCTACCTTCAAGCTGAATGGCACAGTAAATCGACACAACTGCAGGTACTGGTCACTTGATAATCCACACGTTTATGTGGATAAACATGTTAATTTACCAGGATTAACAGCATGGTGTGGTTTATCATCCAGGGGTTTGGTTGGACCATTTTTCTTTAATGGGACAGTTACCGGTGCCGCATATCTCGACATGCTGCGGACAGAAATTATACCTGCAGTTCGGAAGTTGTTTGGAAACGACGACTTTTACTTTCAAC
The DNA here is from genome assembly GCA_023014485.1 of Bathynomus jamesi. Lineage (NCBI taxonomy): Eukaryota > Metazoa > Arthropoda > Malacostraca > Isopoda > Cirolanidae > Bathynomus > Bathynomus jamesi. The sequence goes on along the minus strand of JAJOZX010015410.1, from coordinate 42,174 downwards.
AAGATGGAGCCCCCACTCATTATCATTGTGATGTCAGAAGGTACCTCGATGAAACGTTGCCTAACCGTTGGATAGGACGAAGAGGAAGCGTTGAGTATCCTCCACGTTCACCGGACTTGACTCCACTTAATTTTTACTTGTGGGGCTACCTGAAGGATGCAGTTTATGGTACAAGACCTGCAACACTCGAACACCTTAAGGATGCAATTAGGGAAAAGTGCGGGACCATCACAGCATCCACATTAGTCCATGTCTGCGAATCAGTTAGTCGACGCATTCAAAAGTGCATTCATGCCGCCGGAGAACATTTTGAGCACTTGGCGTAGTTACCGTAATTAAATTTTATATGCAAACAACTCGCTATAACATTTTGACCACTTAGATTACTAATTTACCTTTCATTGGCAATTGCTATAACAATATAGTTTGCTTTTTTTTAAATTATAAAATATATGATGCTATAAAGAGTATATAGTTTTTTTCGAGACACCCTGTATATATATATATATATTAATAATTAATAACAATAATTGATCTGCCTTTAACTCGGGTTTTTGTGTAATTTTTCGTCTGAGATAATTAATCTAACACTCAATAACTGGAAGCACAAATATTTATTTTAAAGTTTTTAATTACATATGCTTTCGTTAAGGTTCGGGAAGGAAGGGGGGCTTCCATTAAAATTTTTAAAGGGCTCTTTACCCCGTACAATGACTATTATTTCGAATTTCTCCCGCGTTAGTGTTTTAATTCCAAATTTCGAAATTCAAATAACTCGGATGATATTTTAGCCACGTTTCTACACACACACCGTTATTTGTTTTAGAAGAAAATGTAGGATATTAATTTTCTCAGAGCTATTGGTTATACTCATTATACTCGCATATAAAAAAAAAAAAAAAAAAAAAAAAAAAAAAATTATATATATATGATCACACAGACCGTGCATGGAACAAGGAACTCTTCCAGGATAATTAAATCCACTATAGTCCGAATAAAAAACCTCAGGGAACCATTCTGAGTTCATTCCCATCTTGAAACGGACATGTTATGTGCCTTGAAAAGTGGACGCTCAATTCTGCCAGTTGAGGTTTAAGTTTTGGTTTTTGGCTAAAAATATAATAGTTACCCCTTTTTCTTTGATGTATTCAATCTGACGTGAAGGCAGCGAGTCTTTTGCTTATATTGAGGTTCTAAATGTAGCTGGGCTTGGCTGCTTTACCCTAGATCCTGTCCCAAAGCTGGATCCTATCTGCTTTGCAGATCGCTGGTGAGGGAAGCTATATTTTTGTGACCTCTTTGCGAGTGACCCGTTGCCCACGTCGGGCAAACATCATGAAAAAGAAAAACTGATATTTGTCATTTACCATTACTTATTCGGACTACAGTGGATTTAATTATCCCAGAAGAGTTCCTTGTTCCATGCACGGTCTGTGTGTATCATAAAAAACCTCAGGAAACCATTCTGAGTTCATTCCCATATATATATATGTGATGTAGCGGATGTCATTTTTTTCACATCCGCGGATGCGGATGCGGATGAGTGTTTGATTTCAACATCCGCGGATGCGGATGTCTACATTTTCGTTATTTTTTAGGATATATTCGAGATTTGTTGTGTTTAACGTATATAATAAGTTATTATATAGAGAGAGCTGTAGCTATAATGTAGTATAATTGATTAATTGTACAATAATTGCTGTACTTTTCTCTGAACATATAAAATAATATCAAGCATCTAACTAATATAGAAATCAATTAGTGAATTCGTCTGCAAATAAATTCGTTATATTTTGTTGAGTTTCAGCCACAATTAGAAACCATAATTGTGTTACCAGGATGCGGGACGTGAACCCAACTCAAATGCACCCCACCGACCTCTTTCCCCAACCTCCACCCTTTAGAAAGAGATCTTTAATTAGCTTGATAACTATTTATATTAAGTTTAAAGTTTCATTAGGCATATTTATAAATGAGTAATTAAAATAAAGTAAACTAAGATGTTCATCGTTTAATGTTCAAACTTAATTATAGGAAGGTTATGCTTAAGGAACATTAATTTTTCTGCCTTTTCTGCTGCCAGTCTGTTTCTCTTTTCATCATATATTAATCCAGCACTGCTAAATAATCTCTCGCTTGGTACGTTTGTTGGAGGACAGGCTAAATGTTTCCTTGCAAGTTTACTCAAGTATGGATAGATATTCTGCGTATTTTTCCACCAACTAATAGGATTGTCACATGCAGCCAGGCGTTTTTCTTGGTGATAGCTCTCGATCATTTTTACTACATCTTTTGACATCGCGTAGGTCTCGTCATCGCTGCTTGACTCAAGAAACTGAGAGACAGATTCTGTGATAGATTTGCTTGTTGAAGGTGTTGGTTCTGTCACTGAAACTTTTATTCTTTTGGTGGGTGGCGAAGCGACAGATTCAAGAGATTGAAGCTCTTCAACTGCTTTGCCAAGTGATGATTTAACTCGTTCTAATGTACTAGGTGAAAATAACTTAGCTTTGTAACGTGGATCTAAGTAGGTTGCAAGAGAGTAACTTCATACAAGAACAGCCTCTCGTCTTGTCGCTTGCATCACTTTTGCGCACAATGAACTAGTTCTATTAATATAGTAGAATTTGATAATTTCCGCTTATTAATGACGTTTTATCTCAACGGTCCACATCCGCAGTCCAAAGTGCGGATGCGGATGTGACCTACATCACTAATATATTATATATATATCGCCAAATTCTTCCCACATTTTCGAGTAGTCTTTAAAGTTACATTAGCTCCTACATGCGACATCTTTTATTTTTTTCAGATTTTTAATCACTCACGTCTGCGTTAAATTCAGTAGTAATTCCATTAAAAAGTTTAGAAAATACTCTTTTATCGTATATAATCATTATTTTTTTTGTAATTTCACTCGCATTAGGATTTTAATTGAAAAATCGAAATCAAATTACTACTACTCCATGCTACCTCAAGATTTTACACACCCAGTGTTTTTTTTTGCTTTGTTTCATTTTAGTTTATGTTAGGTTAACCTAACCTAACCTAACCTAAAGTGAACCCCCAAAAACGTCTCCTACAACGAAGTAGTACCTATTTCCCGTGTAGGAGGAAAGTGATACAAAAGATAGCAGCGAAGAGGAGTGAACGTTAACACACACACACACACACACACCACACACACACACACACACACACACACAGGTCGCCCTCGCTTTACGCGGGGGTTGCCTTCCAAAAAAAAATTCGCATAGAGCCATATATTAATATATTACACGTATTTAATAGGGATGCGTTCCAGGACCTCTACTGACCGCCCCCACCCTTGAAAAAACCCTTTCTAACACTTTTTCATAACAAATCTAATGAAAAATCACACAATAAAATAAAACAATCATCTGACATTATATAAAAAAGAACATTAAAAGAAATAATAACAGGTATTTCACAGCTAAGATTGATGGCTGCAAAGAACTCAACTACTAAATTTGTATCCCCTGGAAAGAAGGAGAGAGAGGTACACCATAATCTACATATGGAAAATGATCGAAAAACTGGTATCAAACCTCGAACTTAACCCAATTACCATCCAAACAAAGCTGGAATATAGCTTCGTTGTCAGGAGACCAAGACTTTTTAAACAGCTTCCAAAGAACCTCAGAAACATTACAGGGGTCAAAAGTGAAGTCTTCAAAAGAAGAATAGATGCCTGGCTCAGGACGGTACCAGATGAGCCGGGTGTACCTGGCTATACGTGCGGTGGAGCGCAAGAGAGCAACTCGCTCCTCCACCAAGCCAGGCCAGCTTGACCTTCGTGTGAAGAGAGACCAACGTACGGGACTGCAACGAGGTTAACGAGGTTTTACTTGAATACTCACCATCAACTAATCACTAAAGTCAACAGCAATAGCAAAAACGTTACAAGATGAGATCGAGTTGCGTATGTCGCACACAACAATGGATAATGCGACAGTAAGTGAGGTACATTGAGGGAGCGTACGGGCTGCCTCGCGTGGCCACTAACTAACCGCTCCACCCGCACCAACTGCAGAGTGGAGTCCGTGCGCACATAACACTGGTCGCACGACCTTCGCACAGCCAACCTGGCCAGTCGCATAATTGCGAATTTTTCTGACGCAAAGCGAGAGAGTGGTAGAAGTAGGGTCGTCACATAATAACGAAATCGCATTAAGAGAAGTCGCATAAAGCAAGGCGACCTGTGTGTGTGTGTGTACTGTATTTATTTCAATTTCCCGTAACAACTGAATAATAACAGAAAAACGCGGTCTAACCTTATTAATTCGTAATTCAATAACCAAAATAAATAAATGTTCATAAAACCAAGTTGGACACTACAGGAGCCACTCTTCGTGAGTCGTGACACTGAATCACTTAATTTGTTGATGGCATCATGGTTGATAATCCAACTTTGTTGTATTACTTCCCTTATTGGTATTGCATGGTATATTTACATGGAATGATACAGGGGTGTGTATAAAGTAACGCAAGCGAAGACAAATCTGATTTGAACGCGAGTGAAGAGAGAAATCCGATTTGAACTGGTTTAAATTAGTGTCAACTTGCGTTTTTCATTTGTAAACAGCAATTATATCAACGAATATACAGTTGTTATAAAGTACAGTATATGTAATAAATATTACTTGTCATGTTCACTCGCGTTAATATAATTCAAATCGGATCTTTTTCTTCACTCGCGTTACTTTATACACACCGGTACTTCTCCATGTCATCGTTGAATTTTATTCCTCCAGTACCATAACAACTGAAACAACATACCATTAACGAGCTCGTAGCCTACTTCACAAAAGGTTTTATGCACTGCCAGGCGAATTTCCCATTGAGTCGGCACCTGATGTGCTGAGTTAAGTTTGTACCAAAGAAATACATTTTGGACTCTCATGTAATAAATGGACTTATTTACTAGTCTTCAGCAGTAACATCTTTCTATCTTCTGGTGTACTGCAATCGCTTTTTTTACCTTTCTTTCCTGGGGAATGTTTTTTACTGAAGTCATGATGTTCTTGTGAAATATGCATTTGTTCTTCAGTATTAAGAACCACTGATGATGAAAATTGTTTCCGAAACGTCTGCGCTCCTAAAAAAATAAGCCTTTGCTGTCTGTACCTTGGCCTTGCTTGTCACCGCGATAAAGATAAAAACGGCATTTTTATAAGAAAATTAATTGAAAATTAATTGAAGTTAATCAATTAATTTGGAGATATTTCAATGAAGTTAAACTTTTTAAAAAATTTAACTACTAAAGTTAAATTAATGAACTTAATTGACCCAACCCTAATATATATATATATATATATGCGCCTCGGTGGTGTAGTGGTTAGCGTCACTGACTACGAATCCATCGCACTGGGATCGAGACCCGGTGATGGCAGCCGGCGCGCAGCAAAACCCAGCTGTTCATCCTTCCACACAATAAAGAAAGTAGTTGGTAGATAAATGGGTACCCTGGGTGGCCTAGACGCTGGGCTGCTGGTGGGGCGTGGTTCGGATTCCACGTGAAACTGTAGGTCTAAGGTGGAGTAAAAAGCTTGACCTTCGTCAGAATGAAAAAATAATCTAACCTATAAGTAAATAAAAGTTATATACTTATATACACCTTTGGTTAACCTTTGGTTAGCTTTTCACTCCACCTTAGACCTACAGTTTAACGTGGAATCCGAACCACGCCCCACCAGCAGCCCAGCGTCTAGGCCACCCAGGGTACCCATTTATCTACCAACCACTTTCTTTATTGTGGAAGGATGAACAGCTGGGTTTTGCTGCGCGCCAACTGCAGTCACGGGGCTCGAACCCGGGGCCGATGGATTCGTAGTCAGCGACGCTAACCACTTCACCACCGAGGCGCATATATATATATATATATATATATATTATATATATATATACACACCTCGTTAACCTCGTTGCTGTTCCGTGCTAGTCTCTCTTCACACGAAAGTAAACTGGTGATCCCGCCTCTAGGTCTGGCTTGGTGGAGGAGCGAGTTGCTTTCTTGCGCTCTCCACAGTACATATCCAGGTACACCCGGCTCATCTGGTACCGTCTTGAGCCAGGCATCTAATCTTCTCTTGAAGACTTCAACTTTGATCCCTGTAACGTTTCTGAGGTCTTTTGGAAGCTGGTTAAAAAGTCTTGGCCCCCTGCAACCAAGCTATTTCCCTTCAGTGTTGAGGAGGTCCCTTGTCGGGTCTTTAATTTGGGAACACTACATATCCTGCCTTTCCTATTTTCCAGTGTTGTCTGAATGGTAATTGGGTTTAGTTTGAAGTTTGGTACCAGTTTTTGGATCATTTTCCATATGTAGATTATGGTGTACCTCTCTTCTTTCCAGGGAGTACAGATTTAGTTTACGTAGTCTTTCCCAGTAGTTGAGCTCTTTGCAGCCATCAATCTTTGCTGTGAAATGCCTCCGAGTTTCTTCTGGTCTATTAGTTTTTTCCTTTTTATATGGGGACGTCAAGACTGAGCAGTATTCAAGTTTTGGTATAATCAGTGTTTTTAGCAGAGGAATCATTACTGTCCTGCCCCTTCTTTTGAACGTTCTTAGTACCTGTCCTCCGACTATTCTTGCTTTACTTATCGCTAACTGATTTTGTGTTTCGAGTTTCACATCATCGGTCATGATTACCCCCAGATCGATCGTTTTCGTGCTTCTCTGAATTTCCTGTCTATCTGGAGCATAATATGCAGTCTGTTTAAGTTCCTCTTTTCTACCATATCTCAAGAGCTGAAATTTCTCGGTGTTAAATGTCATGTTGTTGTTTTCTTCTAACCAGTTGTATATTTTGTTCGTGTCCCTCTGCAAGGCCTCCACTTCATTTACATCGCTGATTTTTCTGCTAATCTTTGTATCGTGTGCAAAGGATGTTACTATATTGTTGCTGTTTACTCCGCTGTCTATGTCTGTTAGCATGATAATGAACAGTAGTGGGGCCAGTACTGTACTTTGTGGTACTGAGTTGCGTACTTGCGATTATGATGATGATATACCTTGAATTTTGACGACTTGTAGACGTTCTCTGAGGAAGTTATAGATCCATTTTTCCACTTTGCCTGGTATTCCCATATATTTCATTTTGTGTGTTATTATACTGTGATCACATTTGTCGAAAGCTTTAGCAAAATCCGTGTATATGACATCGTAGTTATCATTGCCTTCCAGTGCATCTAGGATATTGTTGTAGAGTTCTATTAGTTGTGATAGGCAGGATCTACCTGATCGGAATCCGTGCTGATTTTCGTTGAATCTTTCCAGTGTCTCCAAAATATCGTAAATTTTCTGTCTTACTATTCTTTCAAATACTTTGGTGAGGTGGGACGTCAATGACACTGGTCTACAGTTCTTTGCTTGAAATCTACCCCCTCCTTTATCTATAGGGAGAATGTTTACTCTTTTCAAGATGCTCGGTATTTCCCCAGTGTCTAGGTTAAGTATAAAGGTGTAGCTATTTCATTTTTACAGTTTTTAATCAATAATGCGTTCCACTTGTCCGGACCTGCAGCTGAATGTGGTTTCATTTCTCCTATAGCTCTCGCTACATATTCTGGGGTAAAATCAAAGTCTGTTATACACTCTCCTTGCAATTTCTCTTCAAAGAATGCATCTATGTCAGGTATCGCTTTGTCACTTTTTGGGGTACTAAAAACTGATTCATACTGGGCTCTCAATGTTTCAGCTATTTCTTTTGGATCGTCGGTTAGTTCATTATTTCTCTTCCTTAAGGCCCAATAGCCCGCGTGCTTTTGTTTTCCTTTTCGCATAACTATAAAAATATTTTGGATTTTCCTTTATTGCTTCTACCGCCTTTTCCTCTTCCCTCTCTCTATGGTCCTTAATCAGGGTTTGTTTCCCTATCGATACCCTCCAGTTTTTCTTGCATTACTTTCCTGGCATTATCTCCGCAGTTTGCTAACTTCGCCTCCACTCTCTTTCTTTTGCGGAATATTCTTCTCTTTTGCCTCTCTAGCCAGCTTCTCTTTCCTTTTGGCTGTGATTTCGGAGCATATTTTTCTAAAATTCTCAGCGTCTTTTCTTCCAAGGTTGTTAGCATTTCTTCAGTTGTTTTATTCTCTAAAACTGTTCTCCACTCTATCTGGGCCATGTGCGATCTGATTGCTTCCCAATTTATAGTCTTGGAGTTTAAGTTAGAGGCCCCATATTTGCTTCTTTCCTCAATATGTGTATTGTCTTTTAATGTTGTCGTCATATTTGTTGATATCTCGATTAAATTGTGGTCTGAGATAATGGTTGGGGTTATTTTTATATCAGCAATCAAGTTCGTGTTATTCGTGAATACCACATCTAGGCAGTTATTTTTCCTGGTATTTTCTGTTATCTCTTGCGTCAGCATAAACTCATTTGTGAGAGCCATCAACCTTTTTGCTTGCCCCTAATTTTCTCTTGTGCCCCCCTGTCCTGGTGTGTGTGTATATATATATATATATATATATATATATTATATATATATATATATATATATATATATATATATATCAGGGTTGGCACTAGTGGGCCCAGCCCGAAAAAACCCACCCGGTTTTTTTTTTAAAAAACCCACTTGAAAAAACCCACTATTTTACCCACTTGTGGGTTTTTTCATGAAACTTAAGAAGTGCATATGCAATTATTTTTAAAAATTGTCATATAGGCGCCTATAATGATTTTACATGCAAAGCAAGCAAACATGAGTCAACAAATAGACCTACAGGTATAACTCTTTGGGTGAGGTAGCAGGTTATAGAGTGTAGACATCAGCCAATCAGGGTGTTATACATCCTGATTCTTCAGTCAACTGCATCTTCAAGGAATTTTCTACTTCTTCATGGGTTGTATTTAAAAGTGGACCAGACAAATTTCGACGGGAAGGTGGAGTGTAGCCTGGTCTTAGAGTCTCTATCATTTCAATAAAATACTTAGACTCTGCACATAGAAATGGAATATTATTTGCATAAAAGAATTTGGCTATTTTGTTATCAATGACATTTTTCTGCAAAGTTGTTGTTGTCATGCCAAAATCGCTTACTTTCTTTTGAATTTTTCTTTTTTTCATCTGTAATTGTGTCAGTGGTGGTGAGGATGAGTCTGGATCATCTGAGAGGTCTATGTCATGGCAGTATGAAGATGATGTACTGGCAGTATTGTCAGTCTTGTTTCTTGATTCCATGTGTTTCAAACATTTCATTAAATGCATTTTTATTCGCTCTATTTTATTACTTATTTCATTACTGCAATGTTTGCATCTAACTTTACTAGTCCCATCAATAATATTGACTTCACTCCATTCATGCCCTGATTTTCTTCCTGATCCAAAGGTCTTTGGCATTATTTAATGCAGTTATAACTTCAAACAGACTAATTCTGTAGGCTAGCAGTAAAGATAAATATGCTGTTGCCAGTTTGTTTTATTTAACTGTGAAATAAAAGAAAAATATTCAGTAATATGAATTAAATAGATATAACTAGCTGAATTAAGTTCCCTTTGGGAGCTGTAATTCATCTACTTCCAGCAGAAGACACAGGGGCCTGTCTTCCATAGGAAGTATAGCCTAACAAATAGGATAATTTACCACACCAAATTTAGTTCAAATTGGTCCATGTTTTCCAAATTTTGTTGTGAAGCTCAATCTGAGAAAATAACTTTATGCTTAATTGCCTGGAAGGCAACCTTTTTGCTAAAAAAGACAAATGTTATATTAATAGTGTACGGTACAGTACAGTATTATTATAAAAATAAGAATAGGTAGGTCTAATATGAACTACCATATGGACATATGAAAAAACCCAATTTTACCCGGGTTTTTTCGGGTTTTAGGTGAAAAAACCCGAAAACCCACCTGGGGTGGGCTTTTTCAAAAAAAGTGGGTTTCTTGCCAACCCTGATATATATCCACCTTTTTGTATTTTCTAAATGGGAAGTTAAAGTCAACGCAGATCATTATATTTGGGGATTGAGGGTTTATGGCCTTTATTAGTTTTCTGATATCATCAATAGCCTCCGAAAATTTTTCGGTTGGAGTGTTTGAGGTCTATAGATGACTATCAATATCACGTTTAGTTTTTCTATTTTCACTGCTCGGAGTTCCACAAAGCTGTTTGATTTACTTATTACCGTCTCTGTCATATGACCTTCATGTACATATATAGTACAGCCACCTTTATGTCTCGTTGTTCTATCCGCTCTTAGTAAGTTGAAGCCCTCTATATTTATCTTTCTTATCAATACAATGTTCGCAGTTTTCACAATTTCCTTGGCAATCCTTAAGATGAGTTTCTGTGAGGCATACGATGTCCGCCCTCGTTTCGTCCATAAATCCTTCAGGTACGAAACTTTGTTGAGTGGTTGGTTTGGTCTTATTCCTTGAATATTAGCCAGGACAATATTTATGTTCTTTGTTTTTCGTTGCCCCTTGTGCATCTTCTTGACCAAACATCAAGACCCTCAAGGGTTGCTTTTCATTCATCGGTGAACAATACAGTATTAAAATCTGTTTTCACGTACTGACGCGCCCATTCAACACGCTGCTTCTTGTACCTGGGTGTTAATGGTGATTGAATCGTAGGTTTACACGTCTTGCCAATTGTTTGGAGGATTCCACATCGAGATGTTCTTGGTACATTATGTATGCCAGCCTGCTCAGAAACCTCTTTACTCGAGGACAATGGATGCTTTGCAATTTGCGCTTGATTACAGATATCTGCCTCCTTGTCACTTTTCTTATAGCTCCTTTATCACTTCGCTGCCTCAGTTTGGTACCCTCCGCTACAAACTTGTTTACAGTTCGATAAGCTCTGCCAAACTGCTTCGCAATTTCAATAGATTTTATATTTTCAGCGAGTAACTTGACTATTTTTTTTTTCTCAGTTAATGTTAAATCCTTCTTCTTACCCATTTTCACCATTTAGATCCGTAAATAGAATACTTGCTTAATAATCCGGAACACAATATTTTACATATTTTTCAATAAAATGAGATAATTATTTTAATTATCAAAATATTTTATCGAAATGAATACCATCAATGCTGCTATAATATAGTGATTATTTGCTACAAATTTCATTGAAATCGGGAGAAAACTTTTGAAAACATTGGAGAAAATGTAATCTGCTTAATAAGTGCGAACGCAGTGTAGATTCTAGGAGAAATAAGTGTAGGCTATGCCGCTATATCAATATCTGTTTTAAAGGCGTTCACAGAATATGTTGCCCTTAAAATATAAAGACAATATTACTACCAAATTACTTTAATTATTTCATATTATCAATTTCTTTTTTTTTTTTAAGATAAACAAAGTATTTAATTTTAATGCAAGATGATGATAATTTCCATTTGAGTTCACTCAAAAAAATATAGAATTTGTTTTCACAAAATTAATTAAAATTTAGAATAAGGGGCTGAAGAGAGCAATCATACATCGTACTTTGCCCCTTAGCAATGCTTGTATAACTATACCTAGTTACTATTAAATATTAATACAATTAATATACCTACTTTCAAACATTTCCAAAATCGGATTAATTAATATATATGGTTAGGTTACTACCGTATAGCCATATAATGTTTTACTATGTTTCAGAAAACATGTTAATGTAGCTACGGTAGCAGTTTTATTACCTATCCTATACCAAATTATAATTATTACATTTTTAATAATGGACCCGACCCAGACCCGGGTCATATACTGAAAGACCCGACAGGACCTGAAAGTGAACTTTCGGGTCCGACCCGGACCCGAAAGTAAATTAGAAAAATGACCCAGACCCGGACCCGACCCGAAAGTGATAGACCCGCACAGCCCTGGATAGAACAGCAACTGCGGCTCAGATTCAGGCAACAATCAACAAACAACGAGTGAAGCCTGTAAGCAAATCTACAGTTAAAAGAAGGCTCGTAGCTGAGGGGCTACATACGAGGGTAGCAGTCTCAAAACCACTTCTAAGACCTCAGAATAAGGCTAAGCGCTTAGCATGGGCGAAAAAATAAAAAAAATTCACCGTTAAAGATTGGAAAAACGTTTTATTTACAGACGAGTCAAAGTTCGAGCTTTTTGATAATCATCGAAGGTCCTATGTTAGACATGAAAGTAGTGAGAGATTGCTTAAGCAGTGCATAAAACCTTCAGTTCAGCATGGTGATGGAAATATCCAAGTCTGGGGTTGCTTCAGTTACAATGGAGTTGGTGACCTCCACAGAATAAATTATATCCTCACCAAAGAGAAATATCGCTTCAACATTCAAAAAACGCCATACCATCTGGCTTGAGATTGTGGTCAAGGCTTCTTGTTTCAACAAGACAATGACCCTAAGCACACATCCAAACTTTGTAAGGGCTATTTAAAAAATAAGGAAGAAGGGGTCCTGATCGTTATGGATTTTCCAGCCCAATCCCCAGATCTCAATCCCATAGAACATTTATGGGAACATTTGAAAAGGGAAAAAGTAAAACACGAAATAACAAGCCAGGATATCCTCTGGGATGCTCTTCAGCTGTGTTGGGACAACGTAGAACCTCATACCATCCATAAGCTTGTCGAATCTATGCCTGATGGAGTACAACCAGTTCTCAAGGCAAAAGGCGGTCACACAAAATAGTAAAGCATTTTCACTATTTTAAATGTTTATTCACCATTAAAACTTTTTTGCACCTAATGAGACCCTATTTTAATGTATTTTTTGAAATTCCTTTCGTTTTATAAGCAAAATACATATTGTCTTGGTGGACTCATAGTTTTGATCCATATATATATATATATATACAGGGTGTCCCATAAGTCTGGCATCATAGGAAAAATAATAAAAAAAGGCAAAACAAAAGCTTTTATTTACAGAACGTGGTCAATATGTCCACCATTGCTTTCAATACACAAATTCAGACGTGATACCCAGTCAGCAAGCACACGGTGAATGATGTCAGGAGTAATGGTGTTTCCTTAAACTTTGCAACAAGTCTACTAACACAACTCTGTGTTATTGGCTAGCGGTCTGGATGCGGTCTGTTAAATTCAGCAGCGGCCTCTTTGACTCCGATTTCCTATGAGTAGAATTATCTGGATTTGTTCTTCCTTGCTCAGTGCTCACAGACATTATGGCCTGTAGAAAGAGAAAAATATGAATTATGGTTTGTAGAAATAGAAAAATATGAATTTCTCCTATGATGCCGGACTTATGGGACACCCATAAGTATATGGGTGTGTATATATATATATATACACCCAAACGCCTCTCCCACCGCAGTGAGGTCGCGTCGGGAACAGGCAGGAAGCGCCTCAATCGCTCACATTTACTTCATCACCTGTCATGACAATAATGCACCTGCCCATGTGCAACGTTATCCATAGCCCAACCCCGCAGACTACTCTACAGTTTACCTAGACAGCTTCATACACCCTGAGGCGGCACATTGCCAGCCCTCACACTCCATATACCACATCGCTCCACTTTTTTCTATCCAGCGCGCGTCTTTCCCCCTCCCAGACCCTGCTGACCCAAAGCTTCCTTCACTCCATCCTTCCATCTCCTCCTCGGTCTACTCCTCCTCGGTCTACCTCTCCTCCTCTCCCTCTCCACCTTCAACACGCAAATCCTTTTTACCATCCTCTCCATATGCTCAAACCATTTTAACACCCGCCTCATCTGCTCTCTCCACAAGACTCCGACTCCCACACCTCTCGCCGATAACAGTGTTCTCACATGATCAATCCACCTCACCTCACAGATCGTCCTCAAACATTTCATTACCAGTACATCCACCCATTTTCTTTCCTTCGCATTTGCCACCCATGCCTCACATCCATACAACACTGTTGGCACCACTATACCTTCATACATACCCATCTTCGCAACCATAGACACTGCTCTCTCCTTCCAAACACTTCTTAGGGCACCCAGTACCTCTGCCCTTCTCCCCCCTGTGACTCTCCTCCACCTCCATAGTCCCATCCCTCGTCACATCCACCCCTAAGTACCTGAAACAATGCCACTTCTTCCATTTCCCCACCATACAGACTTACACTCAGTCGCTCACGAACCTCCTTTTACAACACCACATAACCTTACTCTTATTCACATTTACTCTTAGCTTCCTTCTTTCACACACCCTCCCCAACTCTCGAGTCCGCCACCAGAGCCGTATCATCCGCATGCAACAACTGGTTCATTTCCCAAGAACCTCCCCCGCAACATGCTTCACCCCCGCTCCCCTCCCCATGACCCTCGCATTTACCTCTTTCACCACCCCATCTATAAACACATTAAACAACCATGGAGACATCACACAACCCTGCCGTTGACCCATTTTCACCGGAAACCATTCACCCTCCTCTCTTCCTACATGCACACATGCTCTATTTTCTCCGTAAAAACTTTTCACCGCATTCAACAACGATCCATGCACCCCTTACACCCGCAGCACTTGCCACAACGCCTTTCTGTCAACCCCATGCGCTTTTTCAACATCCATGAACGCCACATACAAATCCCTTTCTTTTTCCAAGTATTTCTCACACATCTTTAACCCAAACACCTGGTCTGCACACCTTCTACCTCTTTTAAAAAAAACCCTTGCTCCTTCCCAATCTGTTGCTCCGTGCATGCTACCACCCTTTCAGTCACCACTCTCCTATACACCTTACCTGGCACACTCAACAGACTAATTCCTCTATAATTGGAACATACAATTTTGTCCCCCCTGCCTTCATACAGGGGCACGATACATACACTTCGCCAGTCCTGAGGCAGCTCGCCTGTGTCCATACACACATTAAATCAGGAGTCGGGGAACCGGGGTAAATTACCCCAAATGGGGTAAAAATGAAAATCTCGGGGGTAATGAAGGCTCAATAAACATATAAATAAAATTGCACAAAAATTTATCATTTAATAAGCGAGGCTAATTATCAGTTATATTTTTTTCGAACAAATAATTTTGTTTCTTAATAAAATTAAAAATCAAATTATTATTATTAACTTTCAAGTCTAGGGGGTAATATCGTTGTACACAAATATATTTTGGGGTAATACCCAAAAAAGTTCGCCGACCACTGCATTAAATAGACGCACTACATTCACCACCTTTTTTCAAGAGTTCTACAGCGATCCCATCCACTCCTACCGCTTCCCCACCTTTCATCCTGCCTAGGGGCCTCCACCACCACCTCCCTACGGCCCAACCCATTCGCCACAACTCTCATACTCTTAACCCCCCTCTCTGCCCAAACGTACCACATCTGCTTCCCTATCTTCCGACACGTTCAATAGTCCCTTAAAATATTCACTCCACCTTGTCTTTACATCTTCTCTCTCTGTCATCACTTCCCCATCGACTCTTTCCACAGTCATGCTCACCTGCTCTCTCACTTTCCTCACACTATTCATTTCTCTCCAAACCATCATCTTGTTCTCCCTGAAATTTTCTGACACACTCATACTCGATCTCTTATTTGCTCTCTTTCAGGTCTCGCACTTTCCTCTTTACTTCTTACCTCTTCCTCTTATACTCCTTCCCAATCACCCACACTTCTGCTCTGCATGTACCGAGCATATACTTCCTTCATATATATATATATATATATATATATATATATATAATTATATATATATATATATTCCTAAATCATCAAATTCCTCCTACATTTTCGGTGGTGGTCAGAGAAGTTACATTAGCTCTTACATGTGATGGTTTTATTTTTAAAATTTTTAATCACGCTTGCGTTAAGGTAAGGGAGGGTTCAATTAACGAGTTGAAAGCGCTCTTTTATCGTACATAATGATTATTTTTTCGAATTTCACTTGCGTTAGGATTTTAATTAAAAAAATTCCAAGTAAGTCTTCTTTTATGTTATTTCAGCCTTTACACACCCAGTGATTTGTTTTAAGTTTGGTTGGGTTAGATAAAACTGAGTTAACCTAACACAACCTAGCATAACCTAACCTCAAAAAAGTGTATCGTTCAAGAAAATCCGACTTATTTACGAAATCCAACCAAGTTACGAAGGAATACAAGGGGCACCAAACAGTAACAGACTGGCTGGTCCCTACGAGGCTGTCTGTCTGAGCAGGAAGGTTAAAAGATGTAAGAAAATTTAAAGACGGTGAAAGTTTTAAAGCAAAGCAAAGAAAAGAGGTTGAAAGGACGGAAAGACATTTAAAAATAAAGTTAAAATTTTAAAGTACAGAGAAGGGAATCCGAATGAAAATTCTATACGTAATACTTCTACGCGCTGATAAAGGCTTCTAACTGGGGGGTTTAATGTTAAAAAATGTGGCTTACTCTTTTGCTACTTGGGGATTTAGGCATAATACAGTGTATATGTATATATATGGAAAAGTATTAACGCATTTTCTCGCAGCTGGAGACAATTCAAGTTTGGTAACTTGTAAAACTAGAAAGAAAATAAATGTACATTTTTTTTAGGAAATATAGAAAAACAACTGGTATAAGAACAGGTTTCGCTTTTATAAAAGAAAAATGCTTCATTCTATTTGAGATCACTTCTGTCGTTGTAATTAAGTTTCCTTATTTAAATCTGCCACGTAGACATGCAGACTTCTGTTCCAACGCATATTTTATATATACTGGTCAAAAAAAGAAACGCAATTAGCTTGCATATAGTGTAAAATTTAAGTTGTTAGTGGTATTATCACAGTTTCAAGATTATGGTTAAATGTTTGTTCAAATCTTTTAAAGCCACTTAGTGCATGTTTTTAAACCTGACTAATCCCGGCTAAGACGCCATTTTGTTACAAACAATAAACAGAGATTAAATTGAATGTATTCTTTATGAAGGCATGCATTTTTTCTTTGACTTCACAGAATACACACTGCCCGTTGAGAAAACCAAACTTTTTCCAGCGATTGAGGCATGCCACGACTCTCAGAGGTCAACAGAGGTCGTGCCTTGGGCATGTTGGATGCAGGCATGTCTGCTGTCCAAGTTGCACAACGAATGCATGTGCATCCCAGCACAATCTCTAGGCTTGTTAGACGGTACAATGCCACAGGAAGTGTTCAGGACCTGCCAAGACGTGGGCGACCTCGTGTGACGACCCAACGCCAGGATCGCCACATTGTACTGCAGCACCTGCGTCATCGGCAGCGGAATGCTCGTCAGACAGCCAGAGAGACACCTGGTATCCATAACAACAGAATTAGTGACCAGACCGTCAGAAACCGACTCCGTAATGCAGGACTCCGATCCCGCAGGCCTTACAGAGGTCCTTTTCTCACTGATGCAAGAAGGCAACGACGCCTGCAATGGGCCTATCAGCACCGTGACCTATCGTGGGCCTATCAGCTCTGACTGCCCAGCGCTACAGGGATGAGATTCTTCACCCACATGTTCTTCCATTCATGAGGCAACATCCAGAATTGGTGCTCCTGCAACAGGACAATGCCAGACCTCATGCAGCCAGGATAGTGCAGGCGTACCTGCAGGGACAACAGGTGCAGACCTTACCATGGCCAGCCTTCAGCCCAGACATGTCACCGATAGAGCACGCATGGGATGAACTTGAACGGCGAGTTCGCAGACGTCAGCATCAGCCGCAGAACATCAGGGAACTGACCAATGCAATTATTGAAGAGTGGAGGGCCATCCCTGTTGCTTTCCTGCAGACTGTTGAGGTCGATGAGGGCCAGACTCCAAGCCTGCATTGTGGCTTGGGGTGGCCATACGCGTTATTGACTGTTTGTTATGTTAAAGAATCATTTACTATATACTGACTCCTCATGTTTATTAATAAATCTCAAAAATTGCGTTTCTTTTTTTGACCAGTATATATATATATATATATATATATATATATATATATATATATATATATTATATAATGTGTGTGTATGTGTAATCTAATCGTAATTAACATAAATAAAAGAACACGCTTGTTCTTTCAACGCTCGCAACTTTATGATCAATGGAGGTGAAGTTAGTTATTTTTCTAGACTAATTTTACCACTAAATTTGAAGTTTCAATTTATAACGAAGAAATGAACTGGGGTGCGGAGGGGAGTGGGTGGGGGAAGGAGGGAAATGTTCTAGACACACGAAATAAAAAAAAAACAGTTACTTTAACGAGTTTATTCTCGAAAAAACGTAGCACTTCAACTTTCTTATCCAAATTTGAGATCATTTTTTTAAATTGGATGGCGAGAAATGGCGATTGAGATCGAACTTTCAACACCCTCGACACAGTTTTAACTTTCCGTTAAGATTCCTTGGAGAAGCGACATAAAAAAGCCAAAAATTTATTTTTGGTTAACACTTGTTTTTTTTTTTATACTGTAAACATTCTGCGATATACCCTGGGTAGCCAAGTGGTTAGACGCTGGGCTGCTGGTGGGGCGTGGTTCGGATTCCACGTTAAACTGTAGGTCTAAGGTGGAGTAACAAGCTTGACCTTCATTAGAAGGGATTACACTCAGGGGACCATTCTGAGTTGTATCACACACACACACATACAGTATATATATATATATATATATATATATATATATATATATATATATATATATATATATATACTGTACAGTACATATATATATATATATATTATCAGGATTGGGTCGATCAACTTTCAAAATTAACTAGTTAAGTTAATTTGAGATTCTTACCAATTAATTAAAGTTAATGCAAATTTAAAAAATTAACTAGTTAAGTTCATTTTGAAAGTTAAACAATTTAATTAATCAATTAACTTTTTCTTTCTTGGAAGTAGTCTGTAGACTCATCACTATATATAACTAGTGAAGGTAATGATAAACCTGCAATTATGTGGGATCCCCTCGTATGTGTGGTTGTCAATGTCTGATAAATTATATGTATTTTTTTGCATACTATACAGGCAAGACATAAGGATAATTTTTTCTATAAGCTTTTATTATTTTTCTGTTTCTTATAAATAAATTAAATTTGTTTATGGTCTCAACTCAACTTTTCTCAACAAGTCTCAACTTTTAGGCATATAATAGTTTTCCATTGTAAAAATGAAGGCAAAATGAATTTAATAAATTGTTTTCTAAACCGTATGTTTTATACTGTACACTATTGACACTGAACATAACAACAATAGTCAACACTAGTCAAATTAGAGACATCATTACAAATTAAACATGCTTGTTAACTTTACACAAGATGAAGTTCTCAAACCTTTCATTTCCTAGCCTATTACATTTCAATCAAAGATAAAAACAGCATTTTTATAGGAAAATTAATTGAAAATTAATTGAAGTTAACCAATTAATTTGGAGATATTTCAATTATATATATATATATATACCGAGTGATTACAAATGATCTTCCCGATTTTAAACATTATGAAAAAACTGACAAAGCTACAGCAAAAAGCAAAGCTTTGGGGACGTAGAGGAGGCAGAGGAATGCATCTAGTTTGTCCATCAGTTCTGGGGAGAGGTCCCATTCCTGACCCAACTCTAAGAATGTGTCCTGGGTTTCACTGTTGCTGGTCAAAATTTTCAGGGCACTTGCCTTCCCTTTGCCTGCGAAAGCACTGACAGTGTCATAATCCGGTGTCGGCATACATCCCAATGAGAGCCTTACAGACATCTATGACGACAGTGGCAGCGAATTTCCTGATATCAACGACCCTTGTCCGGGTTCTAGTGCCACATTCCTGGAACAATGGGGTCCCTATTTTGTCATGGAATGCCACAGACATGATGAAGACATCTGTGTCCTCTGAGCAGATCACTACAGCCTGATAGCTCTTTCCAGCAGCATGGACAGCATGGAGAAGTGGGCGCCCACCCGCTTCTTCCTGTTGGCACCTCCTAATTAGACCTTACTCCCCTGAGATGTGATTTTGTAGCATTTATCATTCACAGTCGCATGTAGGACCGTCTCCTTTAGCTTCTCTCTGCACTCTGCCTTCCTCCACTCACTATGAAGGTAATGAGACTGGTTTTGTTACTGACTGGTCAGGAAGCTCCTCCACTACCTCACGATGTGTGTGTGTGTGTGTGTGTGTGTGTGTGTGTGATACTCTGCAACTGGTGCCCGGTCTCTCCACCTCGTACTGCTCTCACTATTCTTGATAGAGTTCTCTCGATATGTGTCAAACACAACATCTATTCTTTTACTCTGACTTACTTCCCTCAGTGCCAAGTAGCTTGATCACCTTTTACTCTTTGGACTAAGTTCATTCCATCAATCACTGAAGCAAGATTTTCTGGGAGTTGCTCTACTACTGTCACATTCTTCTGCAAAGATGTGGCTAAAGTAGCTTTGTGTCTTTCTCGTAATCCTTCTGGTGTAGAAAGGGCCCAAGATAATAGTCCAAGGGGATGAAAGAGGATATCCTTCATCTGGAGACTGCGCCCTTGGGCCATCGCTATGATGCAACCAAACAGAGCCCTATCTGCTTTTATGATGATCGCCCTCCCACTTGATTTAACTTTCTTCTTCTTACACATATTGCCAAATGTCTTCAGCTTCTTAGTTTTCATCGGGTCATGGAATTTCTTTGCTGGTCGGTCTTTCTCTAGTCTCTCTCTCTCTCATCCTTGAAAATGGCATAGATGGCTCACCGATCTCATACGACTTCTTCAGGTCAGAGGCGATGTTCCTGGGGGTTGCCTTTGCAGTAGAGATGCTAATGAGGTCCTGCTTCTTTGCGAATGGGTTGACCCAGCCTTGGATGAGGCCAACGACTGCCGACACTGCTTCCTCATCATTTTGGATTCTTGGCCGCTGTAGCTCTGCATGGTGGAGTTCTGATTTGTTATCTTGCACCATGTCTTTTAACTGTCCCAGGAATGCACTGCGATGCTCAGCTGTTATGTAGTACCGTTTGAGAGCTCCAACCTTCAGGCTGAACCGTGTGGCGCCTCCAGGCGTCTGTGTTTTTGTTCACTGTGACCTCAGTCGTCTGGTCCACAGAGATCGACCCAAAGGGGTTGCTGCTAGACATATGCACCGAGAATTGGTCTATCTTGAAGGGTCCATACACATCAGGGCTCCTCTCTTGGAGATATGTCATCTGAGCAAAGTATGGGGACAGGTACCTGGCACAGTTCACCTTATCGTAGGCAAAGCACCATGGGATCAGAGTTCTTATGGCATCGGGGTGCAAATCCCAGTTTCCTTCGCGAGAAGCATGCAGAAGGCAAAGTATTACATCCTCCACCATGTCTATGTAGGACATCCAGTATGCTGAAAGCTCTCCATTGTTGCGACGGAGGCGTTCCAGGAAGTCTCTCCACAGGGTCATCAGCTCAGCTAAGAGTGTACTTTGCAGCAGATTGTTAAAGTTCTGTTGGGTTAAATCACCAACCATGCTGTTCACCTGGTCTAAGAGTGACTTGATCACAGCAGCCCTCTCTTGAAGGATGTCCTCCACCCACAGCATGAATTCTGCACATGCCAGTCTCATCAGGGTTTCATAGACATACTTGTGGACCTTGACAACACGACTGTAGTGTTTACCACCAAGGACCCCATTGCTGGACCCCTCAGCGACTATCCCAGCTTCTATACATATGTCCTTTAGACCAGCATCCTGAACTCGCTTTCCTAAGATGGCTAAAGCATTACAGATGGTGTGGAATGTTCCCATGTTAGAAAAGCGTTTTTATGCTTCTAGGAAATTTCAGTGGCTTTTGCAAAGAGCACTTGATCCATGACTACCACAATTCTTCTAAGAAGTTCCTTCCTGATTAGCTCTGACTGGTTGAAGATTTCAAATACTGTGGTCAACTTTGTGGCTGATGCATTGATGGTGGGCAGATACCAAACATCATCATCTGAAATTGGCACTTGGTCCCTGTTTCTGATATTAAACCCAGTCCATCTTGGGATTGTCTGACTCTCTGCATCTGTTTGCCTTGCAAGGATCCACATATTGGATCCATTGTTGGTGAAAACATACGAAATGCAAAGATAACAAATAAAATGGAAGCAAAGTGAATAAGATGTACAAGGGTTTTTATTAGGGCTGGGCATCCGGGATCCCGGAGGAAGTAAAGTAGACAGCTCATTTCCCAGGATTTCGATCCCGGGATTTCTTCGTATTCTATTTTCAGGGGAGACTTTTGAACACAGTTTTATTATGAGGTATATATATTTCATGCAAAGGCTTCTCACAATTGAAGTTTTCATTCACCTGTTTTTTAAACTTTGAAAACCGTTTTCGCTTGAGTATGGGGTGAAATAATATCCCGGGATCCCGGATGCCCAGCCCTACTTTTTATTTTAGGGCTGAGACCCGGCAGTAAAAATCCGGTTCGGTCCGGTGATCCCAATAGGCATAATATCCAGATTTCCAGTCTGGTCTGTTCCGGCAGTTTATAAATATATTACTCCTCTCAACATTATATATATATATATATATATATATATATATATATATATATATATAATATAAAAATTCATGTAGCTAGACAAAAGCCACGAAGTATACATCAGTATAATTAATAAACTACTTTTTCAGCTAGAATTTCAAGATTCACTTGCATGCATTTTACACAAGGTACTTTAAGTTCATTGATACAGTCTAAGTGTTTCAGATCATTGTTAATGCTGTAATTTACTCACCAAATAATAATACCGGATTGTCAGAATTGGTAAGAAATCCGGTCAGGGTCCGGATCCGGTCTGGAAGGGCCAATCTGGTGGATTACGCTCCGGTAATCCGGCCCGGTGCCAGCCCTATTTTTTTTATTATGGGATTTTTCAACATTAGGGGCAACATAATTAACTATAATATTTATAATAAATTACTTCAATAAAATGTTTTTATTTAATTGAATACCTCACTAAATATTCTTTAAATTCGTTTTCAAAATTTAGAATTATATTCTGCTGAACATTTTGCAAAAATGTATTTCTATGGATAAAATTTATATTTTTCACCAAATTTGACATTTTTAGCAATTATTTGATAAAATATATAAAATTTCTTGTCATATTTGTATTAACCATGCTCCCCTAATTATTTCAGGATGTTTGTACTAGTATTTGTAACATGCAAGCAAGAAAAACAAATATACTAGATTTTCCTTAATTTGTGAAATTTTCCGTTTTGGGGTAGAGTAATAATTTTAACAATAACATTTCTAATATACTTTTTACATAAAATTTATTTTGTTGATTGAATTTCTTACTAAATTTCCTTTAAATCCATGTATCTAAACATGGTAATCATTCTTTAGGTCATGCACAAAAGAAAATTTTCTGTTACACCTTTCATGAGAACGAAATTATATTTTCCGCAATGTATAGGCACTGTGCTATCAGTGCCTGAAATGGATAACAATGAATGAGAGGTTTTTTAACAAATTATCTTAAAAGCAAATTGGCTGAGCTACATGCTTACCAATTTTCAAGGAGATATGCTTAGGCTGACCATATTTCCTTGAGACAAAAACGGGACATTGGGATGGCAAAAAAGGGACGGGGTTATGTAATATTCTGTATTCATGAAAAAGTAAGTACATAAACCGGGACAAAATTGACATTTTTATTAAAACGACGGGACGGCCAGGAAATATAAAACAAACGGTACTGTCCCGTTCAAAACGGTACGTATGGTCAGCCTAGATATGCTCCATAATAAGAGAACCATTAGTTTGACGGTGGATGTCTTATTCTGTGCTACGTACGAGTACATTTTAGAAAAGTTTATTTGCGATGGGGATATAAAAAGGGTGATAATACACAAAAAGCTACCACGGCTGTAATGCTATCATATATTTTCCAACTCTACGGGTGTATGCCTTGCCAAAAATCACTATGAGCATTATTCCCCTCATATGGTACCGGTAGCCAAAATTTGAGGGCCTGGCTCATGGCCTATATGGGGGAGATTTAAAGTGAGCAGCAAGCAAGACATTCGAAGAATCTTACAGACTTGGAAGTATTTCGTCAAGAAGAATTATCACAGTTACCACAGGAACGAATCCAAAAGACGATACAAAGATATAGAAAGCGTCTGCTTGAAGTAATTACTGCAAAAGCAGGTTCTACGAGTTAGTGATGTGAAAGGTATATTAGCTTTTGTATCGCACGCTTGAAAAAATAAACATTATCCAATTTTATCTACAGGGTGCTTATAAAGTCCTATCTATTTCAGTGAAAACGTAGCAAAAAGGGTAAAATTCAATAACAATAATAGAAGGCATACATTTAATGAATACTTAAGCATATAATTCTACATGAGCACCATCAGTATATCTACAGAGTTCGAATCTGTCAGCAGCATTGCGGAACACATTTTGGAGCATGACAGGGGTTATTTTTGTAACTGCTGTTACGATACGAGCACGTAAATGTCCCAGCTTCATTCAGATGGCATTTTAAACACCGTCGTCTTTCAACAAGATGGGGCACCTTGTCATTACGCAAACATTGTTCGGGAGTACCTAAATGAACGATTTCCAAATCGGTGGATCGGACGTGGAGGCAACAGGCCCTGGGCGGCTCGATCTCCTGACCTAACGCCCTTGGATTTCTTGGCATGGGGCTTTATCAAATCAAACGTGTATCAAACGAGGGTTACAGATCTGCAAGATTTACGTGCTCGTATCGTAACAGCAGTTAAAAAATAACCCCTGTCATGCTCCAAAATGTGTCAATGCTGCTGACAGATTCGAACTTTGTAGAGATACTGATAGTGCTCATGTAGAATCATATGCTTAAGTATTCATTAAATGTATGCCTTCTATTATATTGTTATTGAATTTTACCCTTTTTGATACGTTTTCAATGAAATAGATAGGGACTTTATATTATAAACACCCTGTATTGTCGGTCTTTGTATTCATTACATTTGATAATGTACAGGGTGTTCTAAAATTACTTAGTAAACTTTTATACTGCGTTTATATAAAAGTTTATTAGGTAATTATAACCACAAGCATCACTGATCATTAACCTACTTACACTATATACAACAACGTTGTTGAGGTTGCAGATAAAACAACTATTGAGTACAGAATATTTCCAGAGGTTAACAAAAGAAAATTTATTAGATGTGTGGAAAATACTCGATTTGACTATGACGAATCTATGAATGATCCAGACCATATGTTTAAGTTCTTCTATGACTCTTTATCTCATATTTTTAATACTTGCTTTCCTTTGAGGAGGAAACCAGTTGCACCTAAAAGTGTTGCAAATCGATAGATCACTCCAGGAATTATCACTCCAATAAAGAACATAGCTAAATTATTCAAACTGCAATTACAAAGCCAAATTCCAAATACAATATACTCAGTATCGAAGCAAATGAAATAAATTAATCAAAATTGTGAAATATTGCTATTATGACGATCAATTTTCCAAACACAAAAGAGACATGAAAAACACAAAGAGAGCCATAAACAGTTTTATCGAGAGCCATAAACAGTTTTATCGGAAACCAAATTAAGAAAAATTCGGTAGAGAAACTAGATGTTGGTAATGAGGAAATGATGAACTGCTTCGTCAAATTATGGATGCTGCAGAACGCATACAGAACGACCCTGACGAATTAGAATGTGTATTCTAGCTGAAGGCGGCCATTTTGAGCATTTATTGTAGACTGAGCTGTATATACTTAGCACTTGTTCAATAGAACAGATTATTATGCGCGAACCACTCTTTAACTTCAAATACCCATAGCTTCGGAACCGTTGAGAATCGAACCCATGTTCCTAGAACATTTTTGATTGGGAATTACCTCAAAAATAATCTCTTGAAATGTTGACAAGGTCATGGGACACCCTGTATAACGTACCGCAAATTATATGGGGAAATTCCGCTAACAACGCTTTAAACCAGTGATGCACAAACCTTTTTGATGTGAGGGCCAAGCGAAGAAAATAACTAAATGTATTAGCCTACTTACTTTCCATCTAAGTCATAAATTGGGTCACTTTTATATTCTAACTTTTTCATTGAATTGAAAAGACCCGTGGGGGCCACATTTGGCCCGCGGGCCAGGGTCATTCAAGTGCATTCTTTAAAGAGCTAAAACTTCTAAAGCTCAAATACGTAATTAAACTGGCACATTTTATTTTCATTTACGAGTATAAGGATTTCGTAACTCAAGAAATGCATTCATATCAGACTAGAAATAGATCAAACCATGTTATTTCCTCAATTTAGACTGTTTTCATCAAAAAAATTACGCATTTTCATTGGACTGAAACTAAGGAATGATTTAAATGGTGATATAAAAAATTTTTTGGAACGTAAAATCGTTTAAGAATAAGTTGAAATCTCGATTAATAATAAAAATCTAGGATTAAATGTACGTTACTATTGTTTATTCATTTCTCGTTTCTAGCATTCAATTCCTTGTATTGTTTTGCCATCATATCTTCAATAATGACTATCTGTATTTGTTTAATATCTATATATAATTATAATAATAATAATAATAATAATAATAATAATTTAAGATTAATATATATACTGTACTTTCATTATAGCTCGTTTGTGTATTAATCAAAATTTGAACGTGACCTACGTACAGTATTAAGGGTCAAATTATGCGAAACAAATAGTCCAATTCACAGTATTGTTTGTATCATTGTAACAACAGAATTTGGATTATCATAATCTTTATCTTATAAATAAATTTTAAAATGTAAAAAATCAAAAGTAAATACCTTTACAATGGCTTAATGACTTTACAATCATTTAAACAGGGTTCATAGCGAATCTTGCCAAGTGATTTCCCAGACTTTACCTGAAAATTTTGCAACCATTTCCCTGACTGAATTTCATTTTTTGTGTATTTTAAACGTCCTCCTCCATCTCCTTAAAGACGTCCATACACAGACACAACTTGTTTTCCTTTTATTATTAAGTGCCATTTCCTTACAGACTGTTGATGATTCCACAGACTTCTATCATAAAACTTTCTCTCTCACAATCTTTGTTGAAGAAAATTTTTTAAACAGTCTGCCGCAGCCTATCGTTCTTTACAGTCATGTTAATTCCCTGACCATCATCCAATTTTTTCTGTTTTCCCTGAAATTTCGCAACAAAACTCAATTTTCTCTGACTTTCTACGACCATTTTTCAATTCCCTTACCTTCCCTGACTTTCCAGGTCGCTACGAACCCTGATTTAAATTCAATGTCTAATTTTCAAGAATTAGTTTATTTATGTACTTTAAAATTAATTAATACTTCTTAGTCATGATTTATATATTAATTAATTATAACTACCGCACCTTCAAAGTAAAGTTTTATCTTTAATTAAGAGCCCAGTAAAGCCAAAAGCTTATGGCCCGAATTAAATAAAAATAAATATTTCAATTTCACAATTATTCATTTTAAAATTATTTGAACAACAAAATTTTTAAAATTGTATTTATTTTATAAATAAATAATTATTTATACTATTAATTATTATTATTAATTAGTATACATGGCAACAAATTTATACATTGTATACCTGAAAATTAAACATTTTGGGGTGCATCACAATTTAAGCATTTCCAAAACTTCACTATTTTCTTTATTTAAATTCATTTTAGATTGGTTTAACGGTTTTAAAAAGAATATAAATATAAATAAATATATATATATACACACAGGGCGTCCCAAAAAAATGTATACACACTTTAAATAATTATAAAGGCAGTGTTTATTAAAATACATTTCATTTTCAAAGTGTAATAGAATCTACAGACATTATTTAATTGTTTTGTCAACGCCTGTTTTCAAACTGACGTCCGTTCTGGTCCAGGCACTGCTGATAACGCGAAGCAATGGAATCGCAAACATCACGAAACATTTCGTTTGGTATTTGTGTGCATTCTCGTTCAATGGCTGCTCTCAATTCAGCGACTGTTGCAGGTTTTATAGCGTAGACTTTGTCTTTTAAGTATCCCCATAAAAAAAGTCTAGTGGTGTGAGGTCTGGTGAACGCGGAGGGTATTCTACGAAACCCCTTCGTCCAATCCACATCCACATCGTGCCAAGTACCACTCGCAATACTCCACTCTTCGGTCCGGATCATCTTCATTAATAGCATGGACTAATCTTGGAATGTAACTTCTCCATTGACAGCGCTTCAAAATGCGTTGGACAGACGATTCTGAAATTCCTACCTCACGACTCGCTTGCCGCACAGATTTTCTTGGACTTTGGTGATACGTTTCCAGTACTCTTTCTTGCTTTGTGGGGCTTGTCGATGTCCGTGGTCTTCCGGAACGCTTCTTGTGGACATTCTGAACAGTTCCATCGGCTTCAAACTTATCTCTAATTCGAGTGATGGTAAGTCGCGTTGGTGGATCTGTTTGAAACTCCCTCCTAAACTGTCTTTGCACTTCAACTGCGTTTTCACACTTCCAGTAGCATTTTAGAATGAATTTCCTTTGTTCAAAGCTTAGTCTGACTGCCATTATTAATTCTAATGGGTTTAACTTGGAAAGAAAGAAACATCAATTGAGCTATCAGCTGTTAAAGTGTGTATACATTTTTTTGGGACGCCCTGTATATATATATATATATATATACTGGGTGATCCAGATAAATGGGACCCATAAAAAGAAGCCAAATATTCTTAATATTTAATGCCTTTCATAAAAACTATATATCATTCGAAAGAGTAGAGTTACAAGTTTATTATGAAATATTTATTTTTTTTAAATGACTCCTTTCAAATGTGCTCCATTAGTTGCAAGCATTCCAGTGTTCTCGCTTGTAAGTTCTGCATCACTTTTGCAAGTGTGCGCGGTGGTATGGCCTGTATCTCATTTGTGAAGGCTGCCTTCAATTCTTGCAAGGTCGTTGGGTTATTTCTGTAGACCCTACTCTTTAAATATCCCCAGAGATAATAATCTAAGGGAGAAAAATCCGGAGACCTTGCGGGCCATTCAACGTCTCCAAATCTTGAGATTAACTCGCCTGGAAACGTTTGACGCAAAACTGCCATGCAGTTTCTCGTGGTATGGCAGGTAGCTCCGTCTTGTTGGAACCAGTGGTTTTCTAGACAAAGATCTCTTAATTTAGGAATAAGGAAATCGGTCAACATTTTTTCGTAGCGATCACCATTTACAGTGACCGTGTTTCCGGTGGAATCCTCGAAAAAGTACGGCCCTATAATCTGAGATGCAGTAAGACCACACCAAACAGTTACACGCTGACTATGCAACGGGACTTCGGTAATATTCAATGGATTTTCTGTTGCCCAGAAACGACAATTTTGTTTGTTTACAGTTCCATTCGAGTGAAAATGGGCTTCGTCTGACATAATCAAAGTTGCTAGAAAATTGGTGGTGTCATTTACCTTCTGTTGGATCCATTGACAGAATTGTCGTCTTCGTGCGAAATCTCCATCGTTTAGTTGTTGCACTGTTTGAATTTTATATGGAAAGAGCATTAAATTTTGCTTGAATATAAGGTGTGTTGTTCATATCCAACTCCTAACAGCTGAGAAGCACGTCTGATGCTTATGTTAGGATTATCCTGTACAATTTCATGAGTTCTGTTAATGATCTCGTCTATCCTTGCTGTGCGCACTCTTCCAGTTGGTTTTCTTTTTCCAATGCTGCCAGTTAGGGAAAAATTTCTGACACACCGACGGATTACTTTCTTAGAAGGTGATTTTGACATCTGAAAATTTGTCTTGAAAGATCTTTGAGCTGAAACTACACTTCTTCCATGCTCATAATATTGCTGTTATGAAACGCAGCTGTTCCACAGTCCATGCAGTCATCTTGAAGGGTTAGTTTTAACTAACACTTTTATTTTGTTTTGTATCTTATCTTGTCTTGTATTGTCAAAACCTATACAATCTTGTACAAACTTGTAACTATTCTCTTTCGAATGATGCGTATGATTTTATAAAACGACTTATACTTTAAGAGTTACAGGGGTTTCTTTTGGGTCCCATTTTTCTGGATCACCCTTTATATATATATATGATGCAAACCCACAGGGAAAAGGAAAAATTATTCCAAGGCCTTTCGTGTGAAATGCATCATTCATTCATTTCACGTGTTTAATTGTGAAATTCAATCCACACACACACACACACACACACACACACACACACACACACACACACACACATATATATATATATATATATATATATATATATATATATATATGAAAGTGTTTTACTGGTGGAAATAAAAGAGGGTAGTACTTGAAACCAAGGTACGAATCCAGAATATCGAATTATTTCCGATTTCCACTGAACGACTAAATGCTGAATTAACAGTTTCTACCGTGTTAGCGAATCGCATCCAAAAACTTTATAGAATTACCAAAATTTAAGTAAAAATGAGAATAAAAAAAAAAAATTGAAGAAAGAAAATGGCTTCCCAAAATAAAAAAATTGGATCGTTTTCGAACTACAGGAAGTGGCAAATAAAGCCAACGAAACCGCTGATATTGATAGTGAAAGAGACAAGCCTGAAATAAAAAAAATCTGAAATGGCGTGAGGCAAGATCGTGAACCACAAAGGAACAAAAAGGATCGTTTTTTACGACTCGCATCGAGATGCTGAACGAGAAACGGCAACTTTTTATATAGTCGAGTCGGTGATTTTCCAAAGGGGCGCTCGTCATCAAAGTTCCAACTTGAGACAGCTCCAAATTTCTTTTTTTACATTATTTTGTTTTTCCTCTTACTAAAACTTACGAAAATGCCCTTCAAAAATCCAAATACAAGGAGATAATGATCTTTTTAAGATAATTACAGGGTTTTGTGGGCTAATAAAGATGAGAAAACTTTCTATTACTTTCCCACACACACACACACACACGTGTGTGTATATATATATATATATATACCGGGTGGACGAAAAACACCTGGACACCTTTGTTTTCCTACAAATTTGAAACTAGTCATGCTAATACACCCAAATTAGTACAAGATGAAGCCAATAGTATAGTTATCATGTGCTATAAATTTCAATGGAACTCATATAAAACTTACCCTATTGAAATCATGTTGTATTGGCCTCCCATTTTCTTGAATTACGGCTAGTACTCTCCTTTTCCACTGATCTATGGATGACTTGATTTTGTCTTGGGACACATAGGCCAAACAACCTCAATTCTTTGTCTAAGTGCTTCCAGGTTGAAAATGCTTTCCTGCGACCATGGTACACCAATGACCAGCTCATTCCACACGAAGTAATTCAGAGGATTTAAGTCAGGAGAATTTGGTGGCCATTCTTCACATTTTATGAATTCAGGAATGTTCGCCATCAAAAATTCTTGGGTTGCCTTGGCTGAATGAGGTGGTGCATTTTCTTGAACAAAAATAAAATCTTCGTTCGGGTACAAGTCTTGGCATTCCGGTAAAAGTTCTCCGAGGTGTTCAGTGTAATTTTGCGAGTTCATTTTTGTTTCCTGTGGATCAGTAAAGAATGATTTGGTTTTTCCATTGTAAGAAACACCACAAGATACCATTAATTTCTTGGAAAATCGTGAAATTGGATGATAAAGACGGTCTGGCGGGATTTCCGAGTTTGAAGTTAATGCATTGACTCGGTTGTTTTGTCGATGCAGTTAATGTAAAGTCGGACTCATCTTGAAAAAACATGCTAAATTAAATTTCCTGCACAAAAAATTACACCTTTCTAACCGTTTTCCCAAGGCTTCTTTTGTTATTCTGGGGGCACTCAATCTTTTAAAAGATCTGATTCCTTTACTTTTCATTATGTTTTGGACACTGTTGTGCGAAATACTTAAATTATTCGCCATTTTTCTCTGCGAAAAAGGAGTACCAGGATTATTTTCCTGCGACAACGCATGCTGTTCAACGTACCTTTCGTTTTCTCGAGTCCGAGCAGTACGCGGACGACCGCTGCCGCGTTTTCTGTCAGTTGACCCTGATTATCTAATTTTATTTATAACGTATTGTACTGTACTATTTTTCCAATTTATTCCCGGAAATTCCCTAATTATTTTTCAAGCACTCCATCCCTTCTCGGCAAAACACGCCTTTATAACAGCTAAGTCTTCTTTACTTAAAACCATTATGATAGAATTTTAATTAACACCACAAGAAAAAAATAAGAAAAAACATCCCATCAGCCAACACTTCTTAAAGAAATCTGACACTGCTAGCTTACCAATTCGCCATGTGACCACTTATCCATTGTCTTAGGTGCGCATGCGCAAACTGCTTGTTTTGTAGCGAACATCCGACACGTCCAAGGGCGTGGTCAGCTTCACAAAATCTCACTGTTTGTTTCAAGTTATTTTTTTTATAATTAAGAAACGGCCAAAGATAATTAACTGAGGTTTTCAGCACATGATAACCATACTATTGGCTACATCTTGTATTAATTTGGGTGTATTAGCTTGACTAGTTTGAAATTTGTAGGAAAAACAAAAGTGTCCAGATTTTTTTCGTTCACCCGCGTGTATATATATATATATATTATATATATATATATATTATATATAATATATACAGTGTGTGTGTGGGTGTGTGTGTGTGTGTGTGTGTGTGTGTGTGTGTGTGTGTGTAATAAATTGCCAAGTGGTGCGGACTGCTGCATGTGCCAAACATACTTAAAGCTGAAAGGGGATTTTTAACTACAGGAAACCTCAGATTTGGTTGCTGTTTCTCTACAAGAAACCCCAGATTTGGTTGCTGCTTCTCATACCGGCGCTAATTAGGCTTGAAATATCATAGTACACACATTTACCAACAGTATGAAATATTTTTCCGCTTTACGCACGCCTTCCTCTGCTATTTTCATTAGAGAATACACTATATTCAGCAAAATAAATAAATAAATAGCGTCGCTGACTACGAATCCATCGGCCCCGGGATCGAGATCACGTGACGGCCGGCGGCGCGCAGCAAAACCCTGCTGTTCATCCTTCCCCACAATAAAGAAATTAGTTGGTAGATGAGTACTCTGGGTAGCCTAGTAGTTAAGATGCTGGGCTGCTGGTGGGGCGTGGTTCGGATTCCACAATAAACTGTAGGTCTAAGATGGAGAGTGACAAACTTGACCTTCGTCAGAATGAACAATTCGGGCGGAAGCAAAACCAAGGTTAACCAAAGTTATATACATATATAATGCAAACCCACAAGTAAAAGTTAAAATTATTTCAAGGCCTTTCGTGTATTGAACAGTACACCTCGTCAGGGAATGAAGGAAAAAGCAAGAAGACAAAAATATAAACTTTTGCAAAAAAAAAAAAATTAGTAAAAAGAGATTAGAAAAACGCTAACAAAGACTGATAGAAGGCAAAAGATATTTTAAGATATTGTAAATTTTATACGTTCTCGAACTGTTATTGAAATTATTCATTTTAAAACCCTTGTGGGTTTGCATAATAATGTTACATTCTTGTTGTATGTTGTCTTTTAACTGTTGAATAGTTAATGGTTTTGTCTGTCTGGTAAATAACCAACTTTAAGTATCCGCCGAAGAAGGTACATGTAATAAAACCAATTTTACTTTCTCTTGCGGGGTATAATCGGCTATATTGTTCATCAGTTATAAACCTGAAACAAAAAACATAATTTCTTCTATGGTAACAGACTTTCGTTACACCCTGTATATTTGGGAAAATTTTCAAGTCTTATGCTTTTATTTGATTACCCTTTCAGGTACTTATATTTTGAGGTTTATATATGTTTGTTCATTAATAATTACTTTACATGAAATGTGCATGACTGGGCCTTATAAGCCACTTTATAAGCTAATTTAATTGTAAATTGCATAATTTACTAGCGGTAATATCCGCATAACATCCGCAGTCAGAAGTGCGGATGTTAAAAATGATGCGGATATCCGATCCACCACTAATATATATATATATATAATACACACAGACCGAGCATAGAACAAGGAACTCTTCTGGGAAAATTAAATCCACTACGGTCCGAATAAGTAACGGTAAATGACAAACACACTAGTTTTTTTTCTTTTTCATGATGTTAGTCCGACGTGGGCAACGGGTCACTCGCAAAGGTGTCCCAAAAATATAGTTTCCCTCACCAGCTATCTGCAAAGCAGATATCATTTTGTATCAGTAAATAAGGTTTGCTCAACTGAAGCGCTTGTCAAACATGGTGTGCCACAGGGCTCAGTTCTGGGTCCACTGTTATTTTTATTATATTTAAATGACCTTCCACGTTCATCTGATATATTGAACTTCATAATGTTTGCAGATGATACAAGTGTCTCTTTTTCTTGCAAAGATGTTAATACAGCTAAGAATATATTTCATTCAGAATTCATCAGTGTAATGAAATGGTTGACCACCAATAAACTCTTCCTAAATACCAGTTAAACAAATTTCATGATTTTTACTAATAAAAGAAATGTATATCTTGATGAACTTAATGTTAATGAAATCGCCATAAAGGAGTGTACTGTAACAAAATTTCTTGGTGTAATGCTAGATAAGAATTTGCAATGGAGTGATCATGTAAATTATATCGCAAAAAAGATTCAAGGAGCGTTGCTATAATGTTTAAACTTAGAAATGTAGTCCCTAAACAAGTTTTATCGACTCCTTATCATAATCTTGTTCTTCCTTATATAACATACTGCACCCTTGTTTGGGGAAACTCCGCTAATAACGCATTAAATGGTATCTTTGTCATCCAAAAACGAGCAATAAGGTTATTATCCGATGCTGATTTCCTTGATCACTCTAGTGCATTATTTAAAGAGCTAAACCTACTAAAGCTCAACGATATAACCAAACTGGCGCATTTTTTTTTTATTTACGAGTGTAAGAACAAAATCATTAATTTGCAATGGGTAAATAGATATTTTGTAACTCATCAAGAAATCCACTCGTATCAGACCAGAAATAGATCAAAGCTTGTTATACCTCAATTTAGATTGTCTTCATTTCAAGAACTACCCATTTACAGTGGATTGAAACTATGGAATGACTTGCATGCCGATATAAAAAATATTGTGAACGTAAATTTGTTTAAAACAAAGTTGAAATACCGATTAATGATGGCATACCAGCAAAAATCTAGGATTAATGTCCACTAATATGGTTTAATATTGTCCATTAATATTGTTTAATATTGTAATACATGTTTTAACTAGTAATAATACTTATTTATTTATTATTATTAATTAATAACAACTAGCTGCTTATTTTTAATAAGAGCCCAGTAAAGCCTAAAGCTTAAGGGCCAAATTAAATTAAATAAATAGTCGAGCTTCAAAATTATTCATGTCATTGTAAATTGAATAAATGTATTTATTTTATTATTATTAATAAAGGTTATTCTATTCTAAAGGAAGGTGCGCAGGGACTTTTCGCTCACCCGGCATATACAGGGCGTCCCAAAAAAATGTATACACACTTTAACAGCTGATAGCTCAATTGATGTTTCTTTCTTTCCAAGTTAAACCCATTAGAATTAATAATGGCAGTCAGACTAAGCTTTGAACAAAGGAAATTCATTCTAAAATGCTACTGGAAGTGTGAAAACGCAGTTGAAGTGCAAAGACAGTTTAGGAGGGAGTTTCAAACAGATCCACCAACGCGACTTACCATCACTCGAATTAGAGATAAGTTTGAAGCCGATGGAACTGTTCAGAATGTCCACAAGAAGCGTTCCGGAAGACCACGGACATCGACAAGCCCCACAAAGCAAGAAAGTACTGGAAACGTATCACCAAAGTCCAAGAAAATCTGTGCGGCAAGCGAGTCGTGAGGTAGGAATTTCAGAATCGTCTGTCCAACGCATTTTGAAGCGCTGTCAATGGAAGTTACATTCCAAGATTAGTCCATGCTATTAATGAAGATGATCCGGACCGAAGAGTGGAGTATTGCGAGTGGTACTTGGCACGATGTGGATGTGGATTGGACGAAGGGGTTTCGTAGAATACCCTCCGCGTTCACCAGACCTCACACCACTAGACTTTTTTTTATGGGGATACTTAAAAGACAAAGTCTACGCTATAAAACCTGCAACAGTCGCTGAATTGAGAGCAGCCATTGAACGAGAATGCACACAAATACCAAACGAAATGTTTCGTGATGTTTGCGATTCCATTGCTTCGCGTTATCAGCAGTGCCTGGACCAGAACGGACGTCAGTTTGAAAACAGGCGTTGACAAAACAATTAAATAATGTCTGTAGATTCTATTACATTTTGAAAATGAAATGTATTTTAATAAACACTGCCTTTATAAGTATTTAAAGTGTGTATACATTTTTTTGGGACATGTGTGTTTATTAATAAGTTGACCAAATTTCAGAATATAATTTAAAAAATAGAGTTGTGACGTCTTAATTTATAAAACTGCTAAAAATGACAGCCGACTTTGTTTGAACAATATTGTACATTTTAATGATCAATTTCTTTTTTTTTTTCAGAATTAATTTAAATCATAAATTAGTAAATATGGCATTTTCTTATGAAGACAAAATCATCATTAAGCATTATAGGCTTGATAAAGGTTATGGTGTAAGAAAGTTACTTGCCGAATTTCATCATAAAGGATGGTCTAAAGGAGGTTTAGCACATTTGCTGGAAAAAATTGATGAAACTGGAACCATTGAGAGGAAGGAAGGTAGTGGGCGACCAAAATCAGTTCGAGTGGCTGAAAATATTCAAAATGTAGAGGAACGTGTCCTTTGTCAAGAGGATAAACCTGGTACCCATATGACGCCAAATCAAATTTCAAAAGAGCTTGGAATATAAAAAACGAGCGTAAGGAGGATAATTCAGGAGGATCTTGAATTGAAGCCGTTCAAACGTGTGCATAGGCAAAAATTATCTGAAATAAACTGCCAGAAAAAATTTACAATATCAAAGCGCATTTTGCGTCTCATAACTCAAGATAAACTGGCGTAGACATTTTTTTCATTTTTTACTGATGAAAAACATTTTACTGTGGAGCCCCCCCAGAAACTCTCAGAATGATCGAGTCTATTCAGATGTTCAGCATAAAAATCAATTACCAGATGAAAGACTTTACGCTACAAGGAGCCATTTTTCTGCTAGCGTCATGGTTTCAGTTGGTGTGTCCAAGTTAGGAAAAACTTCAATTTTTTTTTATTGAGCCTGGGGTGAAAATTAATGCCCAATATTATACTAATTCCCTGCTTCAGAAAATGCTTCCTGAAATGAGAAAACTGGCTAATAATGGCTACTTCTTTTTCCAACAAGATGAGGCAACATTCCACACTGTTAAATCAACGATTCAGTAGCTGCAAAATAGTGTACCTGAACTTTTAGAACCTAGTAATTGGCCTCCTGACAGCCCAGATCTAAATTCCGTTGATTACGGAATATGGGAGAACTTAGCAGAGCGAGTACAGGCTTGGATAAAAGATGTCGCCCATTTACGCGAGAT
This sequence comes from Bathynomus jamesi, assembly GCA_023014485.1. NCBI lineage: Eukaryota > Metazoa > Arthropoda > Malacostraca > Isopoda > Cirolanidae > Bathynomus > Bathynomus jamesi. The sequence continues at coordinate 4,867 of JAJOZX010015410.1, read as the reverse complement.
CATCATTCAAAAATGGGAAGAGCTTCCACAGGAACAAGTAAATCGAGCCATAGATGAATTCCGGCCAAGAATAAAAAAAAGTTATTGAAATTGAAGGAAAGCATTTCGAACAATTTTTTTTAATAATTTCAGGTAAATTTTACGTTAAAAATAATTTTTATAAAAAAATATTAAAAAGGTTTAATAATTTTTGCATGTTAAGTAGAAAAATCATACTCTTTCGTTAAATGTTGATAGAATTTGAATTATTTGATATTTTAGTCTGAAAACTTGTTTGCATATAGATGAATACATACTCGTATGTTTTATTGTGTAGAAGTTATATTAAAATTAAATGACAAATGTTGATTTTACAGCCTTTTTAAAATGTACCCCCTTTTTTTATGGCACACCCGTTATATACATATCCAATTGTAAAATTTTACGGTCCAAATGAGTTCTCTCATGACAAATTATTAAGTCACCAAAATTCCTGTTATATGTAAGTTATCATCCCAGAATGATGCAGTTTTCTTTTTTTTATGTATTGCATCACAATCATATAATCTCATGTAATCATTAATACATACATACATATACATATATATATATATTATATATATATATATATACATATATATAATATTATTATTATATGTATGAAAATGAAAAGGTTTATTGGCAGACTATAGCCCATATGACAAATATTATTAATACAATGACAGTTCACATACTAAGGATAGAAATATATACAGTACAGTTGGTTAGAAATAATACAGTACTGTCGAAGTTAAGTGGAGCTACAGACAGACGTTTTCTTACCAAGAATTCCATAGCTTAAAGGATAAACGGCAGGACTCATGGATAGCTTGGATAATCGGGTTGGTTGATTTTTTTAATTCTTTGCATTAGACTGTATTGAGCACGTCTTGTTATCTCTGGGAAGCTCGGGACACTGCGGGTAGCAAACATTTGCGAAGCTGAGCATCTCGAGGGTAATTTAAGAAAGTCTAAAAGACCTGTTATACAGCAAATTTAGGGTTCTGCCAGAACCTTTTTTATAATTCACCCAGAGTTGCTGTCCGTATATATTACTGCAGAAAGTACGAAAGAGAGTGTCTTTAGCTTCACTTGTACAAGACCGAAAGTTCCTTATAGTGATATATATATATATATATATATATATATATATACAGTGTATATATATATATATATCTCGCATAAATTCTTTGTTCCCCCACCTCCGTGGAAGTTTAGCTGCAACGCAGACGACATTCCGCAGTTCAGCATTACGCGATCTGAAGTAAGCTTTTGGAAGAACGTATTTTCTCCCGTTTGTTTAATTAAATTCTACTAAAACCTTTTTACCATTCCCATAGACAAAGCATAATTGTCTCAACCTCTACATCACCTTCTCTTATCCTGATCCATTTAGAGTCTAAATTTCAAGCCTCCTCTGATCAGTATTTAACTTATAAAAATCACTTAAATAAATTCCCTCAACCATAAAATTCATGCGCACTTTATATTTTCCTTTCCAACTAAATCCTTTTGTAGGGAACTTAACTTTACTAAAATGCCCGCCATTCTGGCGCCTCCAGGCTATACAATTATGTTAAATTATCAAAAAGAAAAATCCCGACTCCACAGAAACTATTTCGATTCTTATTGGTTTACTTCCGGGAGTCCCCCCCCCCTCCCCAGAGTCAAAATTTTCCAATCACGGTTGTAATTTAAACGTGTTTTCACACAATTCTTAATGTAATGTACTGTTACAGGCGCTTACTCTTATTCTTGTGAAGACCAACAATCATATGAATTAGCAAAGCAAAGTGGAATCAGTGCACTTAAAGTTGCAAATAATTGTGTTGAAATGGGATTGGCATTAATTAAAGAATTCGACCAAATCTTAACAAAGGACAAATAATATCTTCGTCTTATCTTCCGATAAGGGGTGGCACTTAAACTGCATCGTCTCCGCCAAGCTTGAGGTTATTTAAACCCTGGGAGCGTCGACGCCGCGGTTCTTTATTCTTCCCCTGCGCTTTATCAGCGCAAGCTCTGTAATCGATTGTTTAGTGACGTTACATCCTCTTAGAAGTTATTAAACTTCCGCTACAATAGTAAATTTAAGAACAGTAAATTTAACTTTGTTCTATTTGAACTCGTTTTAATGTAGTCATTCGACCCGATTACCGTTATAATTATCCATAGTTTTAAGGTTTTACTTTAAGACCAAGCTTAAGAAATAATTACATTTCACTTTTCCAAACTTCCCCCCAAAATTACTGAATTAATCATTAAAACTTAACCTTAAATTTTTTTTAAAATTTGTTCATCATCACTCGTGAAATGTGACTGAATTAAATCAAAAGTGAATTTTAGTGCTTCCGTTCACCGTAAATACTTGGTTAGCATAATTCTATACAATTTATATGTATTATCTCGCAAAAGAATCGGACATTTTACTCGAAAATAACATTCCGAGACGACGTAATTACCCGAGGTAAGTAAGAGTGGTAAAAGGCAAAATTTATTGAAAAAGCCGAGTGTGTCAACGAGGATACACTACATAACTCTTGGTTCCATAACTCCCAGTGACGTTGTCGTGACTTCTTACGGGTACAATTCCGTCTACAAACAAGGGGACCCTCTAACTAGATTTAGGCCATCATCGAATTCCTACGTTCGAACGGCAAACCCGCTCAACATAATTATTTTGTAGATTTGTATATGGAATACAAACATACCTGTATTACTGTAATAATAATTAATAAAAATTCGTGCAATGGGTCCCTGATAAATTTCTTACAATGCGAAGATGTAAATATATAGAATAGCGATGTGTCACATTTAAAAATTTCAAATTTTAGGGGAAAAAACAACACAATACTGAAAGAAATGATAATGATCTACAGAAGCTAAGGCTAACAAAGACCCTAAGATCCACTCTGAGGTTAGCCCGAGAGAAAGAAGAGAGTAGAGGTTAAAAGAAGAGAATATGGGGTTAAGTAAGCAGCAAAACCTGTCATTCTTGGGTTAACATTCATTCAGAAAAAGAGAGAGAAAGACTCACCATCATCATCCGCCGGCTACTGCCGACAAATCGGAAAAATAGTCAGAGAGAATAGGAAAAGGGTGAAAGATGAAAAGAAGTCAAACAAGAATGCTTACAAACCATGCAAACACAGTCTTAACTCAAAGAAACACTGTCATACCATGCAAACTACAAACATGCAAGTAAAGAGAGGATGATAAGAGTATAACAAAGGGTGGGTTAATTTACGCTTCGAGCTACATCTAAGTTCATGTTAGTCTATTTTTTTTTAATAATAATAATAATATAAATTTAACGCTGGCAAATCACACGCTGGCATCAATCGTCAACAGACTCATCCTCGACCATTAACCCTAGAGCTCCTGTTGCTAATTGTTTTATTTTAAACGTTATTTTTAAAATGCCTATCTAAACGGTTTTTAAACATATTAACGGTGGTAGGAGTAAAATGTAATAAACACGCGTAAAACGTACTGCTGTTCTGTTTACATAAAAACAGGGAAGGGGCTCATTTGTGCCAAAAACTCGCAGTTCATGAATTGGAAACATAAGATGGGCGTAAAAAAACATTTATAAAAACTTCACTTTACTGTAGTTGAAAACATACACGAAAAATAAAACACACTTGTAGCTACATTATATATAAAAAAAACTAATGTGATTTTTGTTCTTGAACTTTTCTGTTAATAAATCCAGCCTGGGTTCAATGGAGTTTAAAAGTGCAAGTCGCACACATGCATCAAGGCGGAGTCGATTTCTATTTTTTGTTTTTACTGAACTCACAGCCGAAAATCCTGCTTCGCACAAATAAGTCGATGAGAATGACAGCAAAAGCTTAAGAGCTTGATCACTCAATGAAGGATATTCTTTCATAGTGCTTATCCAAAATTCTGGAAGAGATTTTTGCCTGAATCTTGCTTCCAGATTGCTATCGGTGGTCAGTTCAGTGAATGTCTTCTTCCAATGGTGGTTGGTAGTTTAATGCCAGATTGATGTACGAAGGGGTTTTGTATCCATTATAATATTATTCTAACAAAACAAACAAAACCATTAAGCAACCTAAATTCTAAAACATATCTCACGAACCTATTTAAATAATTTCAATCGAACGACCGAGAAACACGTGGAAAAGGCGATAAAAGACTTACGGAAACATGGAAAAAATCGTTTCAAAACGTTTGTTTTTTAAAGTTTCAAGTAACCGAAAATGTTATCGGTTAGAGTTCAAAATTAGCCACCACAAAAAAAAGGGGTAAAAAATTGTTTTATCGAATATAATCGTCAACTCACGGACCCCTTAAACACAACTCACGGACCACTAGGGGTCCGCGGACCCCCTGTTGAGAACCGCTGCACTAGAGGGGCTATGTTATCTTTTATCGGCTTACGATTATTGACGTAGTCAAAAAAAATTTCGGATTATGTTTACTCTCCGCAGCTACAAGTATCTCAAAATTACGCTTAGCATTCCTAACAGATCTGTTAACCTGACGTCTAAGCTCGATATATCTATTAAAGTTAGCTACCGTGCCATTGCGCTTATTAAGTCTATACGCTCTGTTACGCTCGTTTATGAACTCCCCTATTTCCCTAGTCCACCACTTGGGCCTACCATGATTTCTAGCGCGCTTGGGCCTACGAAGAATAAACTCCCTTTCGATATTCAAGAAACTTTCTTTAAACACCTCCCAATAAAAATTTGCGTCATTACCCATCTATAAATTATCCCAGTTCACTACTCTCATCCTATCCGCAAAACTATCAAAATTAGCCCTACGAAAATCAGGGACTTCTATTACGTTACTATCCTTTCTGTTTTCTATTACGTTA